>JASANF010011627.1:0-26576 GCA_030248245.1 Trissonchulus sp. WLG1_4
CTATAAGGGCCGTCTACTTTAGGTATATATATCCATACTGTTGTTTGTCACCCTTAGCCTAATAGTTAGTATAGCATCAGGAGAGTATGTGGAGGGTCCATAATTCGCTGAGTATGCCTGTAGCCAGAGTGCACAGTCATAAGAATTATGGGGCGGAAGTTCCAATCTTGCATCCCATCCCATCCCAGAATTGGGGACGCTCGGACTTAATACGGCCCAGAATAGGGGACGCTTGGGCTTAATGCGGCCCAGAATTGGGTACGGACGGGCTTAATCCGGCCCTCTAATAAGGTACCGGATAAAAGACATCCCGCTTCATCCGGCCTTCCAATAGGGTATCGGATAAGATATCTCTATTAATCCAACACTCCAATAGGTTACGGACTAGATTACCCCGCTTTGTCAGACCATTCGGTTCAGTACCCAATTTAAAGAACCACAAAGTTTAATTAAGCTATAAAATTCATTGCCAGATACCATTTTTGAGGCTCTGTAACTCGACAATGTGATCAGGTACAGAAAAGTTGTTGAACATTCAGGGAGAACTTTTTGCAGGCTTTCAGGCGCTGTATAGAGTACATTTTTAACAACTACCGATTCCCCGCCAAATGGAGTGCCAATCACCGTTTTGAACAAAGTCGAGAAAAAGTTGATTTTTCTCATTTTGAAAATTCATATCCGGACACGTAGTAACACGTATTAGCTGTAAGTGGCACTGTTGGTAGACTACCTACCACTGTTTAGGAATATGCATTTACCTATGTCGCGTCTGTCTTCAACTCCTTAGAAAATGGAGGGCCATTTGGTGGTTTGAACAAAGCTGGAAAAATTTATGTTCAACCTGGGTGGTAAAATTTTACAAGTTCTTATCTAGGCTGTGCCAAGCTTGCAGTTACTACGTATTGTATTTGTTTCAATGCTTTAGGGGCTAGGCATGTAACGTAGTATTATAGTAACACTGCATATGACTTTTTATTGAATTGTATATTTATAGTTTATATTATGCGGTAATAGTTTTTTCTATATTTTAGTTACTTTGAGCTGTTGTCTATTTTTGTGTGGCCATACTGTTCTGCGGTTATAGTTAGTGTTTGTTACGGAATGATAATTTAGTATACAATCTTTTGCTTATTTTTGTATGCAATTTATTTGTAATTTAATTAATTTTATACTTTTTAATATTTTTCTTCATTATTGCTACATTTAGTTTTTATTTATTTTACTATTATTAGGTTTTATTTATTTTACTATTATTTCATTAATATTTATAGGTAGAGCCGGTATAAGTAGGCTTGTAAGGATCTATAAATGTGTGAAATTTCTAAAAATACTATATTACTATACTTTCTAAAAATATAGTACGTTGTAAAAATAAAAATCATATTACGTATATGATTTTTAGTATTTAATTCAGAATAATTCGTTTTCTATTTATTTTTATTTTGCTACATTATATAATTTATAATTTCGCTTTTTGTTTTATTGTTTTAGATATGAATTTTTGCTCTGTGTGTTTGGTAATTCATTTTATACATTATGTATATAATACTTGCTTATTTTATTTATATATTTATTTTATTGACTTTTTGTATGAAAATGCCTGTACATATTAACGATCCGGGGGGGTGTTATAACGCCAATAACTTTAACGGAAGAAGGTATGAGAACATTTAAAAATTTCATTGACCTGAATGCGATAACGGGTAATCATATTGGTGCCTTAAACTTGAGAATAGAGAACGCCCAGAGATTTCAGCTAGCTAGTATACCATGGCCCAATAATATGGTGCATACGGTATGGCCGGCAATTCAACAAATTCAAAATTATGGGGTAGGTGCATTTTCAGTCAACAACATTTATGAAAACTGTACCCGAGTCCCACTCAACGATGTCATCGAGAATGCACTAGAAAACTATGGGGGGAACTTCTTCACGCAGAATAGTTACCAATGCTAATATGCCATTGGTATTTCAAACACTTTAGGTTCCACACATAAAAATTTTAATGTTTGTCTTTCAAACATTCCTGATTGCCGGCTTCACCATATCGCCAAAAAAAGAATCTCGTTATCGCATTCAGGGATTAAACATTCCAAACTTGTACATAGGACCTGCTCGTAGTGTTTTCGGTGCGCATTTTGCAGATTTAAATCTATATTGGATAAACTACTGTTGGGCTTCAGCTAGCAATTCTATTGTCAAAATTTGGTATGTAGTACCTAGCTGTTGCCACAACACAACAAGCTGCGTGATTTATGTTTTGATATTTTCCTTCTACCAATGGGCCAGTGCCCACTTGTTCATTGTCGTCACAGGGACTGGCTCATTGATCCTGAGGTTCGTTTGAATAATGTATAATATTTGTTTTAGTATTATCAAACAATGTTCTGGTGATCTCGTCGTTACCTATCCTGGGGGGCTTCAGTTTGGATACAATATCTCGTTAGCAGTTAACGAAGCTGTTAACTTTACTCCCCTGGAGTAGGGCGACTCGGTGGAGAAGAAATTTACTTTCATTGGAGGTCAAAATTTGGTGAACAATTTGATTCAGTTGACTCTTTCTGATCCAAATTTCACTGAAGAAGTGTCGATCGGCGGTGAATTAAAATTTACAAGTGGAGGAAATTCAATGATGTGGTTGGAATCAGAGGGTGGACAGGAGAAGCTACGAGGTGGGTCAGAACAGTGGAAGGGAAGCGAAGAGACAACTATTTTCTTAAAACTGCGTATTCAGACGGTCCACCGGTGAAAGGGTATAATTGACATATAAACTAAGTTTTAATTTCATGTATTCATATTTGCATGTATTTATATAGAGTATATACTCCATGTATGCATGTAAATATACTCCATGCATGCAAAGTAAACTTGATAAAAGCCTTGCGCATTTTTCTTTCGTTTACATTTCGTCATACCAGTACGGTAATTTTGATAAAAACTATGACAAAAAATTTCAGTACCGGGTAGTAACAGTGCGCAATTTGGACCCCATAGCTTACATATGTGGAGAGGGGGGACAACAACATTGTTTTAACTACTAGAAACTATTAATTACATATAGTTCCAGTTTTAAACTAATAACCAATAATATATTCAGTTTGTTACTAGTAACGTGAACCTAATTTTATGAATTTGCAACCAAATAAACGTTTTTAACATGTATAAACACAAACCAGCATTTAAAAATTATAGCTCGGATAGTCCCTATAGTCTGGACAAGTTATCAATGAAAATCAACTATATAAAACCATAATCTACACAGATAGTTTAGTCGTTTGCCGTTTCTGTTTGCTAGTTATTTTATCTGATTTTGGTCTTTTGTTTTTTAATTTTGAATGTCGTCGTTTGCATTCCACCTCCAGAAGTTGATATCTAAAATTGAAGATGTGGGAATTCCAGACGACTTTAAAAAGCTTTAGGTTGGGAACCTTTTTAGTTACTGGCTTAGTCATTTGGAGTGCTTTCCCAACGTTTGACAAAAATGAAAATCATTGGTTTTGGACTCTCTTTCTCATCATCGACAAATTCACGGACACCAATTTCCAACGTTTCCGCCAACTTTGACAAATCGCAGTACTTGAAAGCCGCCAGATTTTTTCTGCGCTGGTTTAAAAGTAACTTTGTCATATGTTGTGCAACATTCATCCGTACGCAGTACTGGATGGTATCTGTACAAACATACAATCACCGAACGATGAATCGAGGCTGGTATTGCGTTTGGAGCTGACCGGTTCATTTTCGATTACTAAACGTACATATAAACAAATCTATCCCTCAGCTGGTCAGCCACCACTGGTAAATTAGATAATAATCCTGTCCCACAGACACAAAAAAGAAAACGTATAGTGTCTCGAACTCCCAACGGTCGAGAATTTTTGTACAAGGTGGAATGCATAAAATATGATGTGTGCGTAAAGTTAATTGTAGATGTACCCCCTGAAACTGCACCATATCTTGTTTCGTTTTACCCTTTGCATTAATAAAGTTAGTGTAGGTATTGAAGCTTAATAGCAACCAGTGACTTCCCTTAAGTGGGCTCCCGGCTGGAAGCGTAAACGTGTGCGCTCTGTATGTTTTTTCACAGTGACCAGTGACTTCCTTTAAGTGGGCTCTCGGCTGAAAACTGTAGAAGAAATTTATTACTGACGATCATGTGTGAATGTTTATATGAAACTTCAATACCTATTTTTTAAGACTGAACCTTTTAGCAAAACGCTTACTTAATTTCAGCATAATATTACTTAATTTTCAGCACGAAACGGGCGACAAGTTATTTACTTTTGGGAGTACTTTGCTTTCGAAAGTCTCGCACTACTACATCGCACTAGTACGCTCGTCAACTCCTGTGATGTTCATTAAGGGGGCAGTGTCGCGAAAGCAGTCGATTTTGCGTAACCGTAAAACATTTTTAGAAACAGATAACACATCGTTCTTTATATATTTTGAAAATATATGTTGAGGCAAGTATTTTCGCCAAGTTTTATCAAAATTGATGCCGTATACTGTTTGCAGTGAAGTCGCAAAGTCGGAAAAATGCCGTTTTAAAAACCTATTCACATTCGATTTTTTCGTCACAATTATCAATTTATTTATTTCGTTTGTTTACATAGACTAAAAGGACATACGTTGTAGTTTATGCACACAAAATTTAGTGCAAATTGCTTGAGTGGTTGCGGAGTGATACCTGTTTGAACTGTGAAACTGTGCGTAAACAGTGAAGTATTCACAGCAATAATGATAAATTGTGAAAAATTAGACGCTTATTTTAAAATCTAATGAAAAACGAACCTTCATTTTTTCCTGCTGCGCCACAGCGCAGCAGGCTTCATAACGTGCAACTAAATGAGAATTCTGTGTGCGTCTCTGTGCATTTTTATGAGTGCAATTGTGCGGTTGCAGGTGAGCGTCAGTGTGCTTTCCAAATGTCTGTTCTACAGCTCTGTTCATTGTCTATGTGTCATTGTAACTACCTACGTACGTAAAAGCACGTACGTAACGTACGGTTTAAGTACACACAAAACCCGAAGCTCATTTGCATATTATGTCTAAACACAATGAAATAGTAGTTACAAAAATTTTTTATCACATCTAATATTCATAACATTCGATATATTTTCCTCTGACTGATTACATAGTAAACTTGCAGTAAAGTCTCACACTGGTCCCACTTTAAAAGTTCATCTCACATTATTTACATATATAGTCTCAATTATCCACTGTTCACAGTTCACACAAACCGTAATTTAGAATAAAGATAAAATGGAATTTTTGGCACGATGTCACAAATAAGACTACTACCACTACAAGAGCCAACACAAACATGTAGGCTCAGAGTGCATTTTTATGGCAAACACGGCGTTACTTGCAGCCTTTATAAATGGCAATATCAATGCACCCAATGAAATTGACTTCATTATTCCGATCATCAAGCATACGAAAAGCTGCTACGTAGTCGACGTAGGGACCGACATTTAAGGCATAAGCGAGCTTACAAAAGTTGTCCAAATGCATCAACAGTTGATACATTTTATAGCAATGAGCAGTTGTCAGAGATTTATGGACGACCGGTTGACGCAAACATATGTATGAATTAGAATGGTCATCAATGAAACAGGATTGCAGTAACCCTATGTTATTGAAAATATTGCTGTGTACAGTTTGCATTTTTTTGATGTGGTTCGAAATCAGTGATTTTGATTCTCACTAGCATGGCTATACTTGCGCGTGCGACTTTTAATAAACAAAACATGCAGTTCAATACATGAACAAAAGCTGCAACTTGATGACGATATTACTTCGTGCAGATGACTATCTGCTGCGCACAGGGTTTTTTTCAAAAAAAATCGTGAGTAAAATTGAGCAAATTTCAATTTCAGTGAGCAAAATTTCAGATCGGTGAGCAAATCGTAAATTTGCTAGTTTACGTTATCGCCAGACGCGTACCCAGAAAAACGGGATTATTGCAGTTTAACGCCAAAAGCGACACATATCAGCACATTTCGTTCAAAAACAACGCAAATTTTTGTGAAGTGAAACTGGAGCTCAAACATAAAAACACCAAAAAGTACTAAATTGCTGGGCCAGCGAGGGTCCAAAAGCTACCAAATCTGGAAATATTACAAAATTTTTGCCATTGGGCACCGTGCGTAAAATAGACTTAATAAATTCACTGTTGCGGAAGTGTGGGGGCGACAGCGCCCCCCCTCCAAAAAATTGAGATTTTTCAAATCTCAGGCCAAATTTGGTGAACTGGAGACGTAACAGAAATGTTTTCAGGCAGGAAAATGAAAACAAGAGATAGGAACGTCACATCAGACAGTGTATTACACAAGTAAATGCAGCATAATGTACTCTTGTAAACATGCATAGGCTTAATAACAAGGAATAGTAAGCCATGAAGTTGCAGGGGTCTGGGGGCGGCAGCCCCCAGATAAAAATTTCGAGAAATTTTTGATTTTTAGGCCAAATTTTGTCAATTGGAGACCTATCGAAAATTTTTTCAGCCGGACCATACAAATCAAGGGGGGGTCCCTTCAGAGCGGTGAGCAGAATTTGAGCAAAATTTCAATTTCGTGAGCAAAATTTCAAAATCGTGAGCATTTGCCCCGTATTTTGCCCAAAAAAAAACCCTGGCTGCGCAGCAGATTTTGGTTCCCAAAGTGAAAATATAGGTTTGACATTTCCAAGCTCTTTTTGCATTAGGCTTTGCTTGTCTTTTTTCTTATTTGTGGCAAAAAAACTGTGCGTCGACACGTGATGTGTACTTTACAAGCTGGCCAATCTGATATCTGGCTTAATTTTTGGAATTTTCATGTCCTTATTGTGTGATGTCTGGCTTACAATCGGTGATTGGTTTAAGATATTGGTAGATATTGGTAGTCTAATGTCTGGTTCTGGCAGTACTTATTCAACACAGTATAGCATTGGATTAGTTTCTCTGTGAACGTACAGGTTCAAAGCAAAAGGATCTCTTTTTGCAACCTATGAGCAAAACTGCTTTCGCGACACTACCCCCTTAAACGATTGTACAATAATGGATTATTGCAAAGTTTTTCATAAATAATTGATACTGTTATTCAGCTAATCATTTTCTTATTTGATGCTGTATACAGGAAGTATTTCGTACCACTTAGACCATAAGATCAATTAGCATTACCTAATGTTGTAGAACTACTTAATAAGTTTTCAACATAGTATTTACATATTTTATTATATTAAAGCTTCAATGAGATATCGAAATTATGGTGCTCAATTAGAAGACTAAAATTTCATGAGCCCACTTATTAGAACTATTCTGTTCAGATTATCAGTTTATATTATCTAGGGTCGATGCAAATATTTGTACATTAAAGCTTTTATTTTATGTACATTAAAGAAAAAATAAATCTAAAGTTTATCGGTGTGCATTTTGACAAATGTAATATAGTCAGATGGGGTAAAAAATACAAAATATGAGTACAAGGTTTTTTGCTTTCCTGGATTAAGTTTCTCGGGCAAACTTTTTTCCAACAATACCTCGCGCAGTTGCTCTACAAAACCACATATTAAACTTTTTTAGTTTTTCTTTACATTACTAATTTTATGTAAATCGAAAAATAAACGTATTTTTTTACCCCTATTTAAGGGGGAAAAATACGGTCGCGGGGAAAAAATACAGGTCGATTCTGACCCATCCAAGGTACGCAGACCAAATTGCTTTAACCGTTATGAAACTCAACTCAAACATACTCAATTTTTTAAGTAAACTCGCACATAAAAGAAAAGGCCACTGAAATTGAAGCCCAATAACACCATAACTATTTCTACACTACTCTTTTTGAAAATTTTTTTTTAAATTTTTTCCGGCTACGTATTATTTTTTTGCGGTAAACTTGAATCATCGTACCGCGGAACGCCAAAATTTGTGGCGACGCCCTGCTTCATTGTTTTTGCATACTTAAATGTAGTCTTAAATTAGTTAATTTTCCCTTCATTGCTGTCAATATTCAAACAGTGTTGTACCACAAATTGCTCCCAGATTTTGTATTTAAACTAACTAACTAACTATAACCGCAGAACACTATGGCCACACAAAAATCGACAACAGCTCAAAGTAAATAAAATATAAAAAAAACTATTACCGCATAATATAAACTATAAATATAAAAGTCAATAAAAAGTCATATGGAGTGTTACTATAGTACTACGTTACACTGCCTACAACCTAAAGCATTGAAACATGAATTTTCAAACTTGAGAAAAAAATCAACTTTTTTCGACTTTGTTCAAAACGGTGATTTGCACTCCATTTGGCGGGGAATCGGTAGTTGTTAAAAATGTACTGTATACAGCGCCTGAAAGCCTGCAAAACGTTCTCCGTGAATTTTCAACAACTTTTCTGTACCTGGTCACATTGTTGAGTTGCAGAGCTTCAAAAATGGTATCTGGCAATGATTTTTAGGGCCGGATTAAGCCCGAGCGTCCCCTATTCTGGGCCGGATTTAGCCCGAGCTTTCCCAATTCGTGGCCGGATTAAGCCCGAGCGTCCCAAATTCTGGGCCGGATTAAGCCCGAGCGTCCCCAATTCTGGGCCGGCCCAGAATTCTGGGCCCGTCCCCGTCCCCGTCCCCAACCGGTCCTGGTTTGGGTACTCTATATAATATATACGTCTACTTCTGTATCCATCTCGCACAAATATGATTAATGTGAGTTATTCGCATCAGTTGTTGAAAAATTCATCCTTGTGCAGGTCCTTGTGTCGAAAAAAGTATAAACCGGTCACTAGAGATAAGTAAACCTTTTACCATTTTGTGACTTTCGTGTAACTAAGGTCATATTCTGTGACAACGTGTTTTGTTCATTTATAAGATCCAATGAAATATGCAGCTCGAACTGTTGCAAATAGTTAGTCAAAGCCTAAATTGATACACTTCATGTTTTGCCGTTTGATTTCCCGTTAAGAACTTCTGATTTGATTACGCTTATTCACCAATTTCATATTTTAATATTGACAATATCGATAGTAGCCGGCAGTATTATCGTACCTGTAAATATTATTCTATGTTTTAGCTGAAATAGGAGGTGTCAATTCCTTGGAGCCACTTGCGATTGGCTTGCCTAACGACCTCAAGATTGTGGATGCTGATCTTATGGGCCGAGCTTTTCCCGAACTGCAAGTAGGAGATAATTAGTTTGCATTAATTTTTACTTATTTTATTGAATATGCAGAATTTGTTTATATTATATGTATTATTGTATTAATTTGACGTTCTAGCGAATATGGCTTAAGTTGGTATTTGGTAACTACGTTTTCTAGGTCCTATTCCTTGAAAAAGTAAATGTATTGACAATCCTATCATTTCTGTGTAGCCAAGTTAACCTACATTTTTTGGAACATATTTGATGGTGTTAAATTTTGTAGAATGAAATTTTGTCGAGACAACGGTTTTCTTGAATGTTTGATAATGACAGCTTTTGTAGCGGCTTAACCGCCCAACCTGAAACAGTTGATTTTTTTTAAATCTAGTTATTGAAAGGTCTAAGTTAGGCCTTAGTTGAAAATCGAACGCGTGCGCCGTCTAGATTTTACGCAGTTTTTCTATTAATATCAGGGTCGTCAAATAAATTGACTGATCTTTTCCCAAGTTAGTCTCAAAAATTGAATAGGTCGTTTGACACGCTCTTAAATTACCACACATAAAATTAATAAGCAATAAATATTAATTTCGAAAATCGTTGACATAACATCACACTCACTTTGGTGTGCTATTGAACTTTTGTCGACAGAATTGTTTTGGCTTATGTAGGTCTACGTTTCGGCTTTTTCGTCTGCGCTACATATTTTAGTAGCTCTGTTTTCGACATTGTGAAACTTCAACTCCAAATTAATTCTAGCATTCTTTGTGAAAAACACTAAATCATGATGTCAACTCAGATGTTTCGCTTCTTTTAACTTCTAAATCTTGTCAAGGCTTATTTTTTAAAATGTCTGTTCTGATGAACTTTCAGGATATTTTTAGATATCTGCATTTGATACATATCCTTGATTAAACATATTTTTCAACTATTTTTAGGAGTAAACGACTAATGTACTACTTAAGCTTTACTTTTTTTGCCTGGTGCTGGGTATAAGTAGCTTACTGTAGACTGTAGATACTGATGATAACGTGTCAACATCAAACGCATCAGAACGTAAATTGTAAAATTGTTCTATTTTAATCTGCCTGCCGTATATGAATAATGGAATATATACGTATCAGGTAGAGAACGTATTGCTTAAAAGTTTGTTAAGGACAAGTTCAAATTAACACTTAAATTTAAATCCCAGTTCCTACTCATCCTTATCCGTACCCTTTAAGCGATTTCAAGAAAACTGCCAAACTTAGCGAGCCGCATTTTTGTATGAAGAATGTTGTACACTAGCCCACTTCGTATGCAAAAAATATTAGACGAAATCATTCAGTCAATGCTCTGTACCCGCTAACCGAAATTTGTCCTTGTCCCTGTCTTTCTAGTCCTAAGGACAACTATGAACCGAGCTTAAGAGATCTCAACTGATTTTAAACTTTAAGCCCGACCCGACCTGACCTTACATTTTTTAGATGGTGACAAGTTCTATGACGGGACTCTCCCTCTACCCAGCGTGTCAAGCCTCGTACAAAAGTGTCATCCGAATCATTTACGATGGCCCCAGCCCCAAAGCTTTGGAAAACTGTGCGCGACTTTTGTGCATTGAAGACGGGTGAGGCAAGACTAGAATTTTACGCATCGCACTATCGCAGTAAAACCAACAACTGCAATATTACGGTTTAGTTTTTAGATTGCTAGAGTATGGTAGGTAAATCTGTTCAAGAGGTAATTTCAAGTATTCCAGATTAGTGCGTTTATTTTAGACTAGTTCAACTGGATGCATGCTTGTTTGACTACTTTTGTTTTTAAAAATTAGTATCTCCCACTTTCTTGCCCCTGCCGTTGCTTGAAGCATACGACTTCGACTGATAAAAAATCAGTGGACCGTGTTCGTTGTGAAGCATGGGATTATATACTACACAGTAGTCAGTGACGACACCGACTTCCGTGCTACGTAGTCCTCGTATTAAGTAGTCGGATATACAGTTGACGTAAATTGTGTCTAGTGCATTCAAGAAACTTTAAAATTTAAAACAAAAAAAAAATTTAAAAAATTAATAAAAAAAAAAAAAAAAACAAAAAAAAAAAAAAATTATTTTTTTTAGGCGGGTAGTACTTGCCTTCTCCTTTCTTTATTTATCCAACGGTTTTTTTTTGTGCTCTTTTCATTTTGTTGTCGATCTTGTTCTTGTTTTC
The DNA here is from genome assembly GCA_030248245.1 of Trissonchulus sp. WLG1_4. Lineage (NCBI taxonomy): Eukaryota > Metazoa > Nematoda > Enoplea > Enoplida > Ironidae > Trissonchulus > Trissonchulus sp. WLG1_4. The sequence continues at coordinate 11,306 of JASANF010011627.1, forward strand.
TTTTGTTTTTCCGTAATATTTCCCCTTAAGTCAACAGTCATTTTAATCAAGCCTTCTAAATGCAATTTATTTATCTTTTTTATTTATCTTTATTTGTAATTTTTTGTTTTTTTTTTTATTTCGTTCTTAGCTGCGCCTCTGGGTTGTGTTTGGCCCCATTGACCCCCGCACAAGTGGTGGACTGTGCCGTGCCTAACAGTCTCAGCAGAGCGTGGCAGTTGGGACGTGCGGTGACTGTGGCACGCCAAAACAAACAGGATACCGTGCAGGCTGTCCTTAGGGTGGAAAAGGGGCGCCTGATTGCCAAAGGAAAAGTAATAGTAATACATTGGCTAAATTTCGAAATAGAGTTTCAGTGAAAATACAATTGGTAAGACCAAGATTGTGTGGAAATTTATTGCGTTGGTTATGATGAAAGAGTATTTGGTGTAGGAATGAGAAGTTATCTAGAGTAATTTCAATTCATTGTAGTGAAAATTTGTAAAGGATTTAGTGTCGCAAAAGCAATCAAGGTGACATGTATATATATACCTTTATTATCGGCAAGTTCATGCTGTTTACGATTCAGTTTTTTTGCTAAAGTCCTAATTAGAGCTTCTGAATACAAATCTAACTTCCATAATCACTCTGGAGTGTGCTAGACTCACGAGTCATGTTGAATTGTGAAATTCAAATTCCAGACAAAATGCACTTATTTAACTTTCTGGAACATAATTTTATGTGTGGACACTGAGCAACAATAGATAGTCGAAGTCGCCTGTCTACTGTAGAGCATCCCTTACGACCGGCAGTTAGTGGTTGTTTGGGGACTAGTTTTAGTTGGTGAAGGCTTTTGATTTGTTATTGTATCAAAGAAACATTCTACATTCTAGATTTCTGACGTCTTTCGCAAAACCGAAGGTGGCTTTAGCCGAGGCCGGTTTTGCTTAGAAGGACTGAATGAATTTGAGGGCCGAAAATATTTTGTGGAATTCCAAAATGAATATTTGATCGCATCGTCGGATGAAGTGAGTTTGTCATATTCTACTGGCCTTCTTAGAAGAATGTTGCATCTCCTTTTTTTCTCCATATAATTTTTGTATCTTGTCCCTAAGAAATCTCTAGAAAAGTCATACAACCGTTTTGGAATTGTATGAAACAAAAATTTATTTATCAGAGTCTGTAGCAGTATAATGCAGTTTAAGCACAATGTCTACACATCACTGTCTAGCTAGACGCAGCTACTGACTCCGACATGCTACTATGACAGCCCGAACAATCATGAATCTATTCATTAAGAAAACCAATGTAATTGAAGTTTGTTCCCGTACTGTGCTTCTATGCTCCACTTTATGAATTTGAAAGTAATAAACAGTGTTTTTAGAAAGCCGTTCTTCCGTCTCTTGCCCGGGGTTGCGGTTAATTCGTGCGAATAATTTATAATTTTTATTTTCCCATCGCATAAAGCACTCATAATTTCAGGAAGTGTTGGTGACGACGCCGGACCTGATCTGCGTGATGGAGAGCGAGACTGGTCTGTCGGTGTCCACCGAGTTGCTGCGCTACGGCCTGCGCGTCAGTCTGCTCAGCATCCCGCCCTCCCCGAAGCTCAGCGCGCCCCAGGGCATTGCCGTCGTCGGCCCCCACGCCTTCGGATACACACGCCATCACTATAAAACACCATTCCAACAGCATACTGAGGCTAAATCTGTCTTTGATGAAGATATTGACGTTAATTAAAAAGCATGTGGTATTGAGTTTGGAACAGGTGTAGAATTATGCAACCTGAAATCTGTTATTCTGGCTCAAGAATTATTAGTCAAATATAACATTTTTATTTTACCACTGTTATTATATATTTTTTATTTATATATTGTATACATAGTTTACGGTCATTTGATAGGTTTTACTGTAGTTGAGTTGATCACCGTTTAGTAAATTTTATTTTTTGTTATTTTACTCAGGTATCTATGTTGATTTTACTGTGATTAAAGGTGTTTGCAATAAGTGCTTCAGTAGTTTCTGCAACTGTATGAAAAATAATTTTCGGCATTTCTTGTGGGGAACTTGTGTACGCATTAACATAGCGTATGTAGCTCACACCTCAAAGGAAGTTAAGGGGGCGCTCCAAGAATCAAAGCTTTCGTAACTTACAAAGTAATGAAACGGTAAATTTATTTTTACATAAATTTGGGCAACACAGTGAGATTTTTGCCAAAAACCACTTTTAATTTGTTGTGAATTCATTTCTGAACAATTATCTGAAAAACTATGCACCATGCAGCATAATGCTTAGCTACCCACCGTTTTTTTCACTCATCGATCGTCCCAAGATTTTTGTAAAAGATCAGCGGAATCGAACCAGACTACAAAAAATTTGTTGGCGTAAAAAGTATGCTTGGCACTTGGCAGTGCTCCCGATAATTTGTGGCATTCGTAGCTTTATAGCCTCAACCGAAATTGTATATGAAAAAATTGGTATTGAAGATCCTGCCGAATTACGGAGCGCCCCCATTAAACAAAATATATACACTATACAGCTATTCAGGTTTAGCCCTTAGTAGCCGATTTGTTTTGTTTCTAACTCAACAGTTGTTTTATTTTCATTGCAAAAAATGTTCATGGTATTTTTTAGTCATGGTCTAAATGCACCCTATGAAAAAATTGGAGTTGACAAGTAGTTTTCTGTTCGTCGTGAAAGGGCAATATGGCTTGCTCAGCTTAGATATGGCTGAATGTCTGTATGTGTACGTATTACTGGTCCGTGATTTGAACACTAAGCACTACCACTAGCAGAAATTCCCGTACGAAGCCAACCAGAACACTGGTTGCTTTGAACATAAGTATAGATTGCTGACGCGCAGGAGTTCAATTAGATAAGTATCAGCTTTACTTTTTTTCTGAAAGTGACGTTTTAAAAAGGTCACCAAAATGAAGCAAACAATTTTTTTAACCCTTTAATGCTCAGAAGTCAGAAGATTTCTGTCTAGGCAGCCTGACCCTGACACCCTATCCCTAAGCCTCAACACCATTTCATACGAGGGTGCATTGCATGGGCATGGAGCAAAAGCCTTCGTGTGAATTTGCCTTTAGAGTTTTTTTCCGTTATTCGAGTTACGTACACGATAGAAAGATTGTAAGAGCACCATTGACGGAAAAATGTGCAGTTGAATGTTGAACAAAAAATAATGAGTGGTTTTCAGGTCCAAACGCAGCGTTTATCAAGTTATAGGCGCTCAACGTTGAAAGTTTGCGAAAGTTGTGCCGTCATCGCTCAGGGATACTGACTGACTGCTCACACTCCTCATTTCAGGATACTGACACGACAACCACGCTTTTCATTAGTTCTAAAGTCATAAACGTCAATGACCGATGTGTCTATTGCACAAAGAGCTGACCACTATCAAATTTCTTATTGAGGCCACAAATAGAATATTGTTTTTGCGATGGAAAAAAACGCATTATTTGGTAAACCATAGGTTTCATTCGTTGCCTGGTAGTCGGACTGGGCTCTCAGTAAGATCCACAATTCGTCAAAAAATTGTACAAAAATCAGCTAGAATAATAGCCATGTTTTAAAGGACATCCGACTAGAGATGAGATCAGGGCCTGCTTTTTCAGTCCGGCCAGGCCCGGCCCTGATGAAAATTTTCTGTTAAAAATTTTTTTACGGCCCGGTCCGGCCCTGAGTGGGCGTCATAGTCGACCCGCACGGCTCGGTCCAAATTATTGTTCTCTTTACCGGCGAACGGACAGTTCCTTTTAGAGCATAAGGGTCGATTCATACTTCTATGCGGACATTTGGACATACGGGCAAATGGACCAACGGACATCCGGACAAAATGAACGGCAGAACGGCTGTTTGATTCATACTTTTGTCCGTTCATTCGTACTAAACGGCACAATTTCATTTTGTCCGTATGTCCGGCAAAGTTAAATTCAGTTCAACTCTGCCCGAAATCGTTGGGCAAACGGACAAACGGAGATACGGCTAAAAATATGAATCCCACCTTTGTCCGTTTGCCCGTACATCCGTATGTCCGTATGTCCCAATGTCCGTTTGCCCTAAAAAGTGTGAATTGAAAAAAATGGACGAAACGGGCTTTGTCCGTTTGTCCGTATGCCCTATTGAGGTATGAATCGACCCTAAATCCACGAATCTGATGGGGTTACGTGCGTCTAGCTGTTGTGGTTTGGTATTTATCTTGTTCACACGAAACGTTAGCTCAAGCCTGTGCGTCGGTCCTCAGAGCCTGGCCTATCTTTAACACATGCTCGTTAGGATAGATAAACGTTCTAACAAGTCTGTCTGGCTTTCAGTAATGAAAGAAACAGTGTTGGTTTGTCGCGTTGGAGTGGATGTGGGGGGCACGAACACAGATGCTGTGGTTATCCAGGGAGAGGGGGCTTGTCAAGGGAAGGGGGTGATGGGCGCTGCCAAGACACCAACGACGCCCAACATCACACATGGTCTACTAGCTAGCATTCGAGAGGCTCTGCTTAATGCTCGCAACAAATTAAAAGGTGGGGAATGGTTTATTCAAATACCTAACTTACAAAGCTGTGTAGGAGGAAGTTATTCTATGATCTCTGTACGACCAGTTTAATACATAATTGAAAGTTACGAGCATGTTCATGCAGTCTATTTTATAACAATCTTTTTCACATTGGGTCATAGTTTTAGTCCAGATCACTTCCAAAAAAATGCGTTCGGCAATTTGCAAGTATTGTGTTCACCCAGTATCCACGAAAAATTTATTTCTTAACACGAGAACTGACAACTTTTTGTAGTATATACTATCAAGAGTACATAATAGGAAGAGTATGACACTCTTCCTATTATGCCTACGCAGCGCGAAATAGGCCGTTTATGTACGGTTTTGAGGGGGGGGGTACCCCCCCTCAACTGAAGACCCCGTACTCAACTGAGGGGGGGGGGTACCCCCTACTCAGTTCGATACCCCGTGCTCAACTGTGGGGGGGGTACCCCCCCTCAACTCAGTACCCCGTCTTCAGTTGAGGGGGGGGGTACCCCCCCTCATTTCAAGACACTGACAATGACTTTTGTTGATGTGCTGAAATGAGGGGGGGGGGTACCCCCCCCCCTCAACTGAAGACGGGGTACTGAACTGAGGGGGGGGGGGTAGCGCAAAGACTTTGTCAGTGTCTTGAAATGAGGGAACTCAACTGAAGACGGGGTACTGAGTTGAGGGGGGGGGGTACCCCCCCTCAGTTGAGCACGGGGTATCGAACTGAGTAGGGGGTACCCCCCCCTCAGTTGAGTACGGGGTCTTCAGTTGAGGGGGGGGGTACCCCCCCCCCTCAAAACCGTACATAAACGGGCTATTTCGCGCTGCGCATTGGACGCACGCCCGTAGGCATAATAGGAAGAGTGTCATACTCTTCCTATTATGTACTCTTGATACTATTAAGTATTAAGTGTAGTGTTGTGGAATGAATTCCGTTCATTAGCAGTGCTAGTAATTGATCGATTTTGATCCTGACCTTTTGCAGAGAATGAGAAACTATTGGTTCAGCAAGTGAACGTTGGGACGACTCATTTTGTGAACGCGGTGGTGCAGGGGAGCAGTGACCTGCGGAGGGTGGCCCTCATACGGCTCGCAAAACAACCCTGCACTAATGCCACGCCGCCCTTCGTCGATTTTCCAGAAAAACTACGGAAGGCGAGTAAAAATTCAAATAATTTGCGGTTTTTATTTTTAAGAAACGGTTTTCCCAATTTTATATGGGTGGTACAGTTTAACAAAAATAATTTAGTAGACTACTTTAATTACATAGTCGGACGCTGGTTGGTGACCTGAGTTATCCCTTGGCAAGTAGTTTTGTTCGCTAAACATGTAGTTATTTTTAATTAAATAATTTTTGTAATTCAATTATTTTGTCTCGTCTGATTCTTTTGGCAGTGTTTTTAGCTAGTATTCGGTGGCTGGAGCCAAGTATCTGGTGGTCTGGAGTTCGATGGCACTGAAATCGGACCGTTAGATGAAGGCGAAATCATAGCCGCTGTGGATAAGCACTATCAAGAGGGGATCCGGGATTTTGTCATTTCGGGGGTGTTTTCTCCCATCAATCCCCAACAAGAAATAAAGGTATGATTAGAATGTGTAGCAGTGAAGTCCCTGCCTATTTTGCAAAATGCAAACAGTTATGGACAAATAAGGCCTGGTGTGAGTGCCATCATATTAGGTAACGGGGTACAGTTTTTTGGGGAGCGTCTCCAAAATTTGCAAAATTGATAAATTTTCGTAAAAAGTGCCGTTTTTACCCAATTTGGCTCAAATTTTTGCAACTCTCCCCGCCCCCTCCCCCCCGTCCCTCATACATGTATGAGTGGCACCTTTATGTTTCTACTTTTAGGTTGGTGAACTCTTGTGTGAGCACTTTGGTGGCTCGGGCTTGGGGGAGGTGAGCTGGACGCTGAGCTGGGAGATCGGGAGCATCGGCTTGCTGGAGCGCGAGAACGCGGGGATCCTGAACCAGGCGCTCAGAGCCCTCAGTCGGCGCACCCTCCACCAGCTGCAGCACGCCCTCCGCGCCATATCGCTCACCTGTCCCATCTACTTCACACAGAACGATGGAACCATCGCTAAGTCAGTGGCTTAATGTTGTGTTAAAGTTTGTAAGTGAAACCTGGAAAATGCATGGGAGGTGGATGTGTACGTTTTTCAGATAATGCTGGTAGTCTATATGAACGAAAAAAATGAATAGTGGGGATGAAATTAATATTCATTCGAAGTTAAAATTCGTTGAAATTAAAAATAATTCTGAAGAACACTATTGATACTGGTACTGATTAACTGATATTGAAAATGATTTCATACCTAATTAAAGCTACCCTGGTCTATCTTCTCCATGATGAACAGCAATATTTAAACTTTTTCAAATCGGTTTTGTTTTTGTTCGCAGAGTCATTTCACTAATTTAGAAGGTCAGCTTGCTATGGTTGGTACAAAATTTCTGTACATCTTCTACCGTCGTTGCTTCCGGACTAGTTTAGTGTTTTGACTGGTTATTTTAGTGCCGAGCGTGCTTTGAAATTTCCAGTGTTCACCTTTGCTTCGGGTCCAACCAACAGTATGCGGGGTGCTGCTTGGATATCAGGTACAGCAATGTAAGATGCTGTACCCAAGGGCTTAAGATCTATCCACTTGTCTAGGTAACTTGTCATTTTGTCAATTTGTCATTGTTATATTGTTTCATCAAAAAATTAACTTTCCGCTGTAAGCATGAGGTATGAGGGATGTTAGGGTCAAGTATAGTTTGTATACAAAAATATAATAAAATTTCGACGAAAAGATTTAGTCAGTGCTTTCAAATAGCTGATCGAAAATATTGTCCTTGTCCCTGTCCCAATGTCTTTAAAGACAAGTATTAACCGGGCTTAAGTCATCGACGGTAAGCCCGTATTTTTTCAGGCATCAAAGACGGTGTCGTGGTGGACATTGGCGGAACATCCACAGACGTTGGGATGCTGATTAAAGGATTTCCCAAACAAGCCGGCACCGAAGTTTATGTAAGTATTTTTGGTGTAACTCCGTATTTTATCTTATGTGTCTTCGTATCGTATCGGTGACAGTCCACTCTTAGTCTTAGGCAATATTTTGTACTGTTGGTTGTATATGTGTGGAACTAAGCAAGTGCATAATAACTTTTAGTTATTCTGTTTGTACGGCAAGTACAGAACAAACTCTCATTGGTTTTCTCCTTTTTTTTAGATCGGTGGAGTGCGGACCAATTTTAGGATGCCTGATACCCTGAGTATCGCGTTGGGTGGTGGATCCGTTGTCCGACGAAACTTCGAGAACATGGTTGGTTGTAATAAAAAATTTATTTTACTAACAGTGTACCATTTTGCCGATACATGGTATGTAGTTTCATGCGATTTTTCTTTTATTTATTATCTTTATTTTATTTCTTTCTTCAGGCAACTTTTTTCAGATTATACTTTTTATACAATCTACTTTAACGGTTTTACATTTTTCTTTAATCTATCGTTTTTGTACCTTTACAAAATTTGGTTTTTTGTCTTCTTTCAGAAGATCGGCCCAGACAGTGTGGGATACCGCCTGTCATCCCGAGCATTATGTTTTGGTAGCGACACGTTGACTGCGACTGACGTGGCGGTGGTGGCGGGTCTGGCACCGACTATCGCTGAGTCGGAAAAGTTGCGACAAAATTTAGACTCAACTACAGCCTCAAAAGCTCTGGGTGTTATTAAGTCTATGATTGAAAAGGCTATCGATCGAGTTAAAGTAAGATGAACAGTATTCGTCTGCAAATAGATCAATAAATTAGCTTCTGTATTCTTCGTACCACTATCAATCTAAAATATTGTAAATCGGTGGTCAGTATGCCGTATAATAGGTTTCCGTTTTGGGTAACAACTTATCAAGTTTCGTGTGTCCGTATTTCTCTAACGTTATGACCAGTGTGGCCGAGTGGTTACGGCGTTCGGTTTCTAAACTGAAGGTTGGAGGATCGAATCCAAGCTACTCATGTCCTTGAGCAAGAGATTGGCGACACGTCATTGCTTCTGTCAGCCCAGTAGCTCATTATCATCATCGGGTCAGTAAATAAATACCACGTTATGTGGGAAAGTAACGGGTCCGTGTACGGCATTATGCCTTGAAGGGCTGCCCCCACGGATGTAGGCACTCTTTAAGTGGCACCCCTGACCCTCTAGGGCTTTGTAACGGAGATGAGCACTGCACCCGAGAGTGGACACACCAAGGGATTTATCTAGCCGCGGTTTACCTTTACCTCTAACCTCATCGACGCCCACTGACGTCATTGTGTTAATTTTTCAGTTACATTTAAAATGCATCTAATTGAAATTTTATTTTTGCCTGTTTTATTGCTTCACTCGTTAAACACAGTTTTGAATCTCTATCATATTGTTTTACATTTATTTTGGAGCTCAATATCTGAGCATATATGATTTCGTCTGTCTGAGTATATATAATACGGCATCTTGGATTTCAGACATCCAGTGAAGACTTGCCTGTAATTTTGGTTGGCGGTGGCAGTATATTGGTGGATAAGGCTGATTCTCTGAACGGAACTAGTCAACTGGTCGTCTGCGAGAACAGTTCAGTACGCATAAGTTTTCCATTCATTCACATTTTTATTGAGCTACCATCACTTTTTTTTGGATTATACCGTTCGCTTTATTTCGATTAAAGGCGTTATGATGATAATGGCTGTTCGATGATAACTTTTTGAATTAAGTAGACGCGATTGTATCAAACGGTGTGACGAATTATAAATTTGAAAGTTGAAAGTAAGTGTATAAATAAGCTCCGGTTCAGATAGTAGTGCGCAAAATATAACTGCAAAAATAGCTAGTGTTTTTATGGAAATTTTGCGATGCGTACAAAAAGGATGGAAGTGGGGAAACCAAAACTGAGACGTTCCTGCCCCCCCCCCAAATTTATCCTTTGTTTATTGTAGGTGGCGAATGCGATCGGTGCGGCGTTGTGCGAGGTGTCGGGTGGGGTGGATGTGGTGCACTCGGTGGATCTGGGAGACGCCCAGGCCCACGCCGAGGTCATCGCCCACACCAAGCAACAAGCCACACAGGCCGCCATTCACAACGGCGCTGACCCGGAGAGGGTTGTAGTAAGTCTCTAGCTATGACAATTGAGTAGAAAATTGACAGTATACTTGTTGCCAGTGTCCTTTCTCCGCAGTCCGCACCAGGATCAGAAAATACGTCAGCGATAGAACTTGAGCTTTAATTTTCTGATAGGGTCTCGTACAAATAAAATCGATGATGAGTTTATATGTTCTGCCACTTGCAGAAGTAGATCTGTATCGCCGGACTTTTTCTCCTTCGACTGTGGCAAATCTTGGGGCTGGTTTGTTTGTAAACTATTTTGCTGCCATTGGGCCGGACTTGTGTGCGCCCGCCAAGTCAGCGTTAAAGTTTTTTGTGGTCACTCGAACAGTTTTGAGATAGTTAGAGATACTTTTTCTGATGGAAGATTGCCGAAAACCAACAGTATTTTTGTGGTTTCACTGAAATGGTGGATATTTGAGTTTTCAAAGACGAAAGGATTTTGAATAACTTAGAGATATTTGTCCTTGCTGTTGTGTGATTGTTTATTTCATTGTTGGCTTTATAGATTAAAGAATTCGATCAATTGCCTTTGACTTATTTGCCTGGAAATGCACTTCAGCTGAAGGTGACAGCTGTTGGTCCTCTAAAGGGCCGTCCAGAAACTGCCTGTCATGTAGACTGGAATTGTCTGGAGAAGCCACTGGAAGACGAAGTTGTGCCGGCAGCCGAAAACTCATCCCCAAGTGACCGTGGAGACCAAAATGACGATGAATTGAACGATTTGTCGGTGCCAGTACCAGATCTTGATCGCTCGAGCGGACTGTGGCGATTGCACGCGTCGGACGTTGAGTGCCTAGCCCTGGGAGCGGGCATTCTGGGGTGCGGCGGCGGGGGGAACCCACACTGCGGGAAGGTCAGGACGCTGCACGCCATGCACACGCACAACAGGGGGCCTACAGTGCTCTCCCTGCAAAAGTAATCTTCTTGAATTGTCAGATTTGCGCTGATGTTTTTGGCTGAATTACGTAATTCCAACAGGCAGCTTTTTATGCCTAACTGTGGCGCTCCGGTTAAATATTATGCTGGATAAAGTTGAGAGCATTATGCATTTCAAATGTTGTGTTTTCAGTATTTTTTATTTGTTAAGCATTGTACTATTTTTAAGCCAATTAATTTTTATTATGAGCAATTGGAAATTTTTTTATTATACATATATTTGACCGATGTGGGTGATTTAATCTTATTAGAGATCTCGAAAACATTTGGACACCGAAATTTTTAAATAAATTTTGTTAGTTGCACCTCAGGCGACTTTACGTTCATTCACTTTTAGATTAAAAGAGAAGTACTTAAATCACCCAACTATCCGAGTGTACACTGCCGCTTATATGGGTGCTCCGTTGATATTCAACGAACGTGTCGGCTCCGGATCCGAGACCTATCTGTCCATTAAAACCCTAGCGTTGTACACGAATGGTCTGCTTGATGGTAAAAATGCAATACCGTTTACGTCTTTCATTTTAACAGATGCCGTTATACAAGTTGTGCGCTGCACGCTGAGTTGCTAAACTAAACCAGCTCTTCTGCTGAGTGAGGAGTGGTTAAAATGTGAGGCTTGAGTGTCAATATTCCACAGGAAATTTTAAACACGGCCATCATTTGTGGATAAAAAGATTTGTAAATCTCGATTTTTGTGCACATTTACTGCTGATTACCTCCAAACACAAAGTCTTACTGGTGAACTGTGAACTCAACAAACACGTCTGTTGAGTGTGAAATTTTTATTTTATTGATGTCGGGGTGTCAATATTGAGCCTCTGTGGTAACTTTTTAATAATAGAAAATTTAATATAACCGTCGTTCGTGACAGATCTGCTACTAAGTTGAGAAAAATATTATCGTAGTTAATACTGTATTTAACAAATCAATATGCGCGCAGAAGTGAAACATGATTTTTTAAAAAAATAAAAATATCTCGATTGGGAATTGAACCCGAGATCAATCGCACCGCGAGGGAGAATCAATCCACTAGACCATCGAGTTACGTTGTTAGCCTGGGAAGAATTGGCATTAATGCGCATGATCTCTTATACTACTACCAACTTTTACCAGTCAGTGTATCATACCGGACTGGCAGCAGGTACAATACATGTATCAATGTTTCATCGAAGCTTGTAATCAATAAAAAGGTAAAAATTCGATTGTTACAGAGCAATAATACGTAAGCCTTACGTATTTCTTGGCTTTTGCAATTACAATATTTAGTCTCTTTTAGAGTCAACCAGTTCAAGCCCGGTTGGCTCAGATGGTAAAGCGTCTTGTCTTTACTGAGCATCTGATTGCAAATCAGAAGGTTGGTGGTTCGGGTTCCAATCACCCCGGGCAACCTATTTTGATTTAGCAAGTTTGGCTTTATATCTTTCGATGCTGCTTTCGGTCACGGTGGAGATGATCTACCTGCCCTAACAGTGTAATTTATTGTAGGAAAATAGACCTACCCCATTCGAAACTGCAATTATTTGGTCACAATGAAGACGACCTACTTGCCCTAACAGTGTAATTTAACGTAGGAAAATCTACCTACCCGAAATTACATTGAAATCTGAATATAGTATAAACGCCGCCCCTAAGAAAGGGGGGGCTCGTGAAAATTTTGACCTTGCGACCCCAGATTTACTAAATAATGAAAATATCTCAAGTTTTACATATTTTTTAAAACAGTGTCATTTTTACCAACTTTTGTTGAGATGATCGGAACCAGTTTCGGATACTGAACGTTGGGGGAGTCCCCTCATCTCCCTCCTTACATGTGATTGTGTGTTCTTATTACCTATGCATTGTTTGTGAATGTAGTGTCGACAATTATAGCAAGAATACGGAAATGAAGTAAGTATTTCGCTTCAAACGCTAATTTGACGGTTTCAATGTCATGATTTCGTGTGTGTGTGTGTGTGTGTGTGTGTGTGTGTGTGTGTGTGTGTGTGTGTGTGTGTGTGTGTGTGTGTGTGTGTGTGTGTGTCCACTACTCTTTAGGCTGCTCTCGTAGTCAGCCCAAAAACAGACCGAATCGTGCTAGTCATCTTTGCGGCCGTTTATCTCCATCGTTTGAAGACAGTATTATTTTCTAAAAGATGTAATATTTATTTTGTTTTTTAGATATATGGCCTAAATTGAAGCATTCGGTTTCTCCAGAGGGCGTCGAATTCGTAACTTTGCACGAGAGTGATCTACCTGACATTTCTGATGACTGGCTTAAAGAACATGTACTCTTGGTTGCGTGTGAGTACTGATATTAACAGTTTCGAGTGGGGAAGGGGAATATTTAGGAAAAGGGTATTTACTGGCCAGCTTGGCGGCGAGGCGAATGTGTTGCGCTTGCGCATTACTTTAGGTGACTCAAATGGACACGTTCGTGCCCCAATGGTTATGCACACGCCACACGTAAAGGAGCCCTTTCCTGTACCCGATCGGGTGTTACAACTGACCTTATAAGATGCAGGCGTCGACGCTAGCTCCCGGGTTCTTATTCCTGCCGCCACTTGCCTTCATTTCGTTCTTTGATGAGAAATTTGATCGCACCTTTATACATGGTTTCGAGAATACACAGTTTTCCTTTTAGGTGTCAGGTGCTGGGCGCGAGCATTAGGTTGAGCTTACCACAGCCCTAGGACCCCAAACTGATCTTGCCCCTAGCAGGACTTGTTCTGGACGGCGGGTCCCCGACCGGGTTTGTCCGGTGCGGGCATCTGTGTCTCGCCGGGTCTGTGGCGGGTCATGGGCTTCTGGCTGAGCCGGTCTGCACAGTTTACTAGTGGCACAAGTCTATCTACTACTTGCAGGTGAAATTGGTGGCATCAACTCAACTGAACCATTGGCTTTGGGAGCAACAAAGGATTTGCCGATAGTTGATGCTGATCTCATGGGTAGAGCTTATCCAGAACTGCACGTACGTACGACTACACTTCACGTAGTGGTAACACGATAATATTTTGGTACTTTGCTAGCACGTCGCATTTATAATGATGATCGTACGTGCTGCAATAGCTTGTTTGTAAAGTTGTGAAAATGAAGCTAAACGTTTTTTTGGCGTCACCCCCCGAATACCAAAAAATGCACTGCAACGTCATACAGATCTTGTATCAGACCGAATTATTTTTTAGGCGGTGATTCTTATTAATCAATGTTTCTGTTTAGATGGTAACACCGAGTATGTACGGATTGTCTATATTTCCGTCCGCATATGCCTCCCACACTGGACGTATCCAAGTGTTGGTTCGGGGCCCCGATAACAAAGCACTGGAGGACTGTGCCCGTCGCTTGTGTGCTTATGAAGATGGGTATGGCGGAATTATGACGAAATCGGTGTTTTGTTTTTCTCTGTTACTGAGTGTATAACTTGGCTGAGCGCCAGATAGATGAGTGACTAAGTGAGGTCATCTTTGTACAAATGTGACCGGTTTGTTTTTATTGCTCGGCGGAAACTGTTTCCGATACGTCTCTAATTTATTCACGGAATTCCGCCTAAAAATCAAAAATTCATCCAACTTTTTGGTGCTTTGAGCTCCTATTTTAATTTCGATGACGCTGTGGTCAAAAAATAGTATTGTGGTTGAACAAAATACACTAAATGTGTCGTTTTTGCGTTGAAATTGTGCACATCCATTTTAACTCATTTTTTAATTTGTCTAGCTATGCCATGTGTATGGTGAAGACAAAGAGTTGTTAGTTGTTACTCTGTTGTTAATTCTAGCTGTGCGTCGTCGTGGGTTGAAGCGCCACTGACGGTTGCTGAGGTTTTGGAGTTCGCCATTCCCAACAGCGTGAGCCGGGCTTGGCGTCTGGGCAGAAATGTGATGGCTGCCAGGCTGGCTAAACAGGATTGTGTGCAGGCTGCCATTGCCACCGAAAACGGTCGATTGCTGGCCACTGGAAAGGTAACTATAGTGACAGCCGAAAAAATTTATTGGGTAAGAAATATTAATGGAAATGCTTAATATAATTTTCTTCCGGGGTGATTGGAGTGTTCACATTGTTTGTAATATGGGGCTCTTTTGTGGCAGGGTATACCTTTTAATGTGACAACAACTGGTAACTTTTTCATCGTTCAATTTTATTGTGATGTGATGTGTTTACTTTTTTTTGATTCATTTGAGCCTTCGACTGATAGGTTTAAGTTAGTGTTATTGCTTTGTTTTTCTGAAGTTAGTATTGATTCGGTAACTCTTTGATCACATCAGATGAGCAAGATTAGCTACATTCATTGTTGCAGATTTCCAGCGTTTTTCGCAAAACCCACGGCGGTTTTAACAGAGGTCATTTCGATTTGGAAGGTTTAGAGGGTTTCGAAGGACAAAAGTTTCGCATCGAATTCCAGAATGAAAATCTTATTGTCAAATCGGAATCAGAGGTATTGTTGTTGGCCTAACCCTAAGCCTAAGCCTGTTTGTTTTTGTAAGGAGTAATGAATGTCTCATTATAGAGGAAAAATACTCCCCCAATACACTGGTGGTCTCTTAAGTTCTGCGAGACAGTAAGAAGTTTTGACGTAGCATTTTGGCGTTGCATCATTTATTTTTTTTCTGCTACTAAAAAACGGCATGCAATTTTTTAAATTATAATATTAGGTTTTGAGGACAGGAACGACAGATTCATATAATTGAATGTGAGAGATTGATTCATATAATTACCTTCTATCGTCAAACTTTTACAGAA
>JASANF010011628.1:0-17367 GCA_030248245.1 Trissonchulus sp. WLG1_4
CACAGTAGCATTTGGTCGGAGTATTAGGATTACAACATTAGAAACAGTATCATCACCGACATCTATATACATACCAACACCGACATCTGGCAACATACTTACAATTTTACAATTCAACAATAGACGGATTTGCTACTAGTCCTTTAGTTGTAAATTAAAATTATAATCAAAGTCCAGTTATACTGATTACTTACTACGAAGCACATATTTTAATATAAGTCTTCACTACGCCACACTCGTATGTCGCGCAATTCTGTGCCTAAACAAGTTCTTTTCTCAAGGGTCTTAGGTGGCGGGAGTGCGTCTGGCCTAGCATCCCAAATAATAGACGCGGATCGCGGATGGTGGTTGGCATAGCGTATGATCGAACAAGATAACAAGATGGCGCAGTATTGTACGGGATATCAGCGTCCACGGTCCGTCAGGGCTGGGCACGTAAGCAAGTAAGCAGATCATACAATTTTGCGCATTTATGTATGTGGGCTAGACAATACTGAGTTTAAGTCTGTAAGGCTTTATCTGGTCTGTGTTAGGCCTGTCCAAGTAACGGTTACCTATCGGCTTTTGTGTTTTGTGCACACTACTGTCTTTGTAAATACACTGACAAACGCACTGAACCAAAAGTTCATAAGATGCTTTATAACAAGCACGTTTTGCGAGTAAAGTTACACTAAATTTAGATAGATTTCGTTGTGAGATGCTTACACATGCCGAGGATATTCTTCGAATATAAAACGCGGCACCAATATTTATTACAGCAACATGTGTTCCTAGCTGAGCCTGAGACTCACCTTTAGAATCTTCATAAAAGTTGAAAACTAATACATAATTTCAAACCATTGAATTCTACAAAAACAACTAGTTCGTCGTTAATTTCAAGGATTGCTACAGAATACGTGTTAAGGCCCATTCATACTTGCAGCCGTATGTCCGTTCGCCGGCAAAATTAATACCCACGCTGTCGATTGCCATTATAGTGTGTTTAAGCAAATAAACAAATTGTGATTTTCTCGTAATTTTGCCGGCCGATCGAGCATACAGCTGCAAGTATGAATCAACACTAATAGTACACAGCAATAATGGCTGGAATAATGGCTGAGAGTTAACGAATGGCACACTTAGCAGTACTTATCTATAATACTTGAGTTTGTACCATTGAACCTGCGATCCCTGTGAATTGTTAAACAATAAGTTACGATAAAAAATTAAGTATCTTACTTTTTACAAGCTGTGAAATACTTTTCCAAAACATACGTTTAGTAACTTTTCCATATTTTCATGTTTTCGAAAACGAGTCGCTTTCCAATTGAAAATTTTTTGTTTAAAAGAGTCATTTTATTAGTTTGTAATTATGTTTATAATCCTTCGAAAATTGCTGCTTTATTTAAAAAAACTTCCGTGTTCGAGCAAAAAATTATCGTTCAACTGTGTTCGCTTGTCTGACACAGACATTAAAGTTACTGGCTAAATACAATGGAAGACGCTTTGCACATTCTGATATTGGGTGTACAACAGGGCTTAATCTGAAGTGGCCCAACTCTGAATTGGCCCAACGCCTGTTATTGGCTGTCTTGCGTATAAGGGAATTAGTTTGGTCAGCCAGTCACTGGGCACGCACAAGTCAGTTGTGAAAATGCTCCGCCTTAGTACTTAGACGTACATAGACAAAATTCACATGCAGTGTTTTCAAAAGGAGGGGGGGTCGCACCTCGGAAGTTTTTTAAAATTTTAAAACATCTAATTAAATACATAATTTTGACTTTTATAAATACGTAGTGGTTGTTTTTATATATCAATTTCATTAATTTTATTTCAGTATTGTGCTTACCATATATATAGATACACACTAGCTTCTCAGACAGACTTTTTATTATAGTAACTGAAAGTTCAGGGATCTAAAGGGGGGGACTGCTCAGAAAAATCACGAAAACAAATTGAAAAACAGGCCTCTAAAACATGCAGAAAATTGGCATTAAAAACAGCATGTCGTAACACTTCAAGGGTCATGGAAAAATATTTTTTCGCCGATCCAAAAGGGGGCGCCCCCCTGGCTACGCCCTTGTTACAATAAGGACATAAAGTCATAAAATTTGTGGGTGGCGTGACTGTAAATGCACATTAACTGGACGCCAAAAAGTCACACTGGCTGAGTTTAAAGTAACAGCCCTCAAAACAAACAACCAATGATATGCATTGGGCCAATTCAGAGTTGGGCCATTTCAGACCTCCACCGTACAACACAGTACACTGATTATCCGAAAGGTATCTACATACTTATGCGTGGTGACTTCATTGCGAGCTGGAATGGTGGCTGTTATTACGATGTCATTTCACACGTGTGTGATTAACAAAGACAGCGTGAGCACACACGCTGCCATTCACACACGCCCACACGAGTTTTCTAGGACCTACCTAGGCGCTCAGTTCAAACTTACACAGAGAAATTAAATACGTGTTAATTGAGCTTTCGCATTATAGTATATACGAGGCGGCTGAGGCCACCGCGTAAAAAAAAACTTCTTTTTCTGAGCTGATGCACATGCTATTCTGTTGAAGCATGACCGAGAATGAGATAGTCATCATTTGTCGCAAACTACATTGCTGAGATAGTCGCAAACATATTTGAATTTTTTTTGAAAAAACAAATGTTGGAAATTGTCTTAAAGAATGACTTTGCTAAAGTTCTAAGATGAAGTACGCTATTGTATTCAATTTGAAAGTCTATTTTCTTTAAATGTAAGATGTGGGCGAACCTAACATTTTTCTAAGGCGTTTTTCTTTACTTTAAGGCGCCATTTTATAAAAAGCTTAGCAATATTCACATGCTTTTACAAAAACTACAGCAAATGCTATGCGTATGACTACAACGCTCCATTTATGGTTCCTATGTGTGTCGGTCAAACTTTTGACTGTCGCAGTTTTAAATCTAAATGGAAAACAGGATATTTCCTCCGGCGACGGCTTGACTACTTAATAAACTGAACAAAATCTTTGGGCTGTAAAAAGGTTTATTTTAGAGTTTCCGTCACTAACTTTGCTATGCTTAAGGCTTTGCACAGCAGGTTTGACAGCAGTGTTTATTCAACGGAATAATTCGATTGAACTCGAAAACTTTCTGGAGGTACCAATCGGCTTTGAGTTGTCACAAAAATTTTTCAGATTTCAATTTAACCTTTACTTCTCAACAGACGTAGTGTTTTGTGTGAAGCACATGACATGGCTATCTAGCTGCAGTGTTTTAATCGCCATACTGCAAATCGTACTTGAGGTTCCAATAGTCCCTGTCCTTGTGTCCTTAAGGACAAGTATGAACCGAGCTTAACAACACTCTTTCCAACGCCAACAACATTCATCAACAGATGAGCTGAGGGTCTAACTAGGGGTAGTCTTTCAAATTACCGGCTTCACCTTGTCGACAACTTTGTCCCGACAGACTAGTTTAAGCAGTCGCTTCCGTGAGTAGTCACACACTCCTCTCACGCTCTCAAAAGTCACTGTTTTGTAGAAGTCGCTGATATGATTTTTGCTTGTCCTGATTCTTAATTTAAGAATCTGTCAGAGCTGTGTGCATAATTTATTCTTTTTTGTGGGCTAATGCTTGGCTTGCATGCTGTTCAACTGTGCTCCTGCTGTGCTGTGCTGGAAGTAGTAGTACGGGTCAAAAAATATCTGGCTGTTCTATGCTTCCAGTTTCCAAGCCTTTTAAAAATATCATAGTACAAAACAAATTATCTTTATTTTGTTGAGCTCTTAGACGCTGTAGATCTTTCTTTACTTGATTGATATGATGCTTTTAACTGTTGCTTTACAATAGAATTTCAACCCTTTGGGCAGACCACTAGCTCGTAGTCAGTTTATGTATTAGTAGACAAATGCGACATATTCACAGTGATCGTAAAACAGTTAAAACGAATTAGTCGGAATTCAATTGTTTTCTATGAGACAGTAGTAGGTACTGGATATTTACATATGTTGTCCAATTTTTTCAAGTATATTTATTTAAACTTTAAGTTACTAAAGTTTCCCAATTAATGTAATCTTTTGCCTTAAAAGCAACAAATTGACGGTTTGTTTAAATTAAAACTATCCATCTGCAGTTTAAGGTTAATGCATTAGGCACATTAAGTCAATAACATTGAAAGTAAAAACTATGCCTTTTGTTTCGAATATTGCGAATAACCTGCTGTCAGCAATGCAAAGCCGAAAAAGTTGTCTTAATCCCAAGTAAAGTGGCTCACTTTAAATGCCAGCCTTCAAAATTCAACCTGTCATAAAGTGGTAAACTCTTTAAGTCAGGTGTACATTAGGCATCATTTTTAGCACCAATTTTTGAACCTAATCCATCCTTAGGTTGCCTGTTTCTTTGCCAACCCCAAATTGGCCAAGTTTAGTGTGCCGAAATACTGAATGTTTTTACGTTATGTTCCATAAATGGATGAGAAACGAAGGGCTCTCAAGCTCCTTTGCTCTTGAGACATTATTATGAGTACGAGACCGGTTCAGGGTTCTGCTGGGTTAAATCGTTCAAGGATTTATAATAGCCGCCTGCTTGTTCATGTGAAATGAATTTTAAAAGTACATTATTTGAATTGCACACGACATCCTTAGTTCAATTTTTGCTTATTACGCAGTCTCAAATACCTACACAATTATTCACAAGTTAATTTTCATGTCTTTTAAGTAACAAAAAACAGCGTAACAAATTGTTTTTATAATCATAAATGTTTTTTTTCAAAATTTTTTTTAAAATTGGTTTTAGAAAGCTGATGCATGTGACTATGTTTCGAACGCATTTCCAAACTATTACCGCACTAAGTTCAGTCAGTCGATTGACTCCAGATGTTTAAAAATGTTCGTAGCCTGACTATACTTCAACACAAGAAAGAAGCTAATCTGAACATAGCCGTGTTCGACCGCTTAAGGGGGTAGTGTCGCGAAAGCAGTCGATTTTGCGCGACTGTAAAACTTGTTCAGTAAAAAGTTAGAAATTGTTCTTTCTATATTTTAAAAATCTATCTAAAGGCAAATTATTTTGCCAAGTTTCAGCAAAATTGGTGCGGCATATAGTTTGCAATAATGTCTCAAAGTCGGAAAAATGACGAAAAAAAAACCTATTCACATTCCATTGTTTAGTCATATTTATCAACTTTTCTGTTTAGTTTTTTCACACATACTAATAGCACATATGTTGTAGTTTATGCACACAAAATTTAGTGCAGATTACTGTAGCGGCTGTGGAGTAATACTAGTTTGAACTGTGAAGGTGTGCGTAAACTGTAAAATAGCAACAGCAATAATGATAAATTGTGAAAAATCTAGACGCTTATTTTCAAATCAAAAGAAAAACGAACCTTCAATTTTCTTTTTTCTTATTTGTCGCAAAAAATTGTGCGTCCACACATTATGTGTACTTCACAAGCTGGCCAATCTGATATCTGGCTTGATTTTTCGAACTTTTATGTCCCTATTGTGTGATGTCTGGCTTACTAATGACGATTGGTCCAAGATATTTGTCAATATTGATAGTGTGGTGTCTGGCAGTAATTATTTGATACCATACAGCGTTGGACTAGCTTCTCATTGAATGTACTACTTCAAAACAAAAAGTTCTTTTTTAACAGCCTATGAGCAAAACTGCTTTCGCGACACTACCCCCTTAAAGCGGGCAAAAAAATGAAATTTCCTAGCGATGCCGAAAACTTTCTGCGGTTTTACGCGTTGGATGCTTGGATACAGCAAGAATATGATTTTTAGTTTTTAGTTATGGTAAATATGGCGCCTAAATAGCGCAAATAATGTTTTTGGCTGTACACAATAATAGCGCAAATAGCGCGTAGGGGTGGGCCGGGAGGGGGGTTAAAATTCCTGTGTTCTGAGTACGCTTACACGCGACATGTACCCAGTTGACTGCTTTCGCTGCACTAGCCCCCAAATCGTAACATAGGAGTATATTTTTAGACAGTTTCAGCAAAATTGAACTAATTGACAAAATTTTGAGACATGAGCTAAATACTAAAATTGCCTTACTTTTAAAAGTACCCCTAGTACATCTTTTTAAAAGTACCCTTGGTACATCTTACTGGTATGTAGTTATTAGCATGTGTACACGCATACCACAATTTGAATGGAATATTATGTACTTTCGCTATTATATGACAACAATGGTTTGTTACATTTATGTCATGACATTATGTAATATGGGTCAGAAAGAGCTACATACATTTTTGTGACCATACTAATGTAAATCTTTGTTATTACAGTACTAGCAAACTTAGCAGGATGCAATACTTATTTTTTTGAGATCAACTGGTAGTAGTTTCCATCAGGGACGTTTTTGTGGCCAAGCTGGCTCTGCAATTAAGGTTAACAAACCAGCGCTGTTTGTTTACTTTAAGAGTAGAAAGACTCAGATAGTATATGCGTTGTGAGGGTATCTTTATCAAAGAAGGAACTCTACTATAATTAGCCTGATATCAAGAGTATATGAATGTATCACACTCTTTCTCATATATTACTCGCTCGGAATCTATTTCGGCCCAAATTTTGTACCGCCATTAGTCTTTATTTCAAATTTATAATAAAACAAGCACGTTTTGCGAGTAGAGTTAAATTAATTTTAGATTGCTTTCTTTGCGACATGCTTCTAGTGCTGAGGATATTCTTCGAATATAAAACGCGGCACCAAAATATTTTGATGGCAACTTTTATAACTGAACATGACCACTCTCTGTTAAGGTGGTAGTGTCACCAAAGCAGTTTTGCTCATAGGCTGCAAAATGAGAACTTTTTGATTTGAAATTGTACGCTCACTGAGAAACTTACTGAAATGCCACATGGTGTCAAATAAATACTCCCAGGCACAAGACTACCAATATCGACCAATATTTTTAACCAATCACCATTTGTGAGCCAGACATCACACAATAGAGACATAAAAGTTCAAAAAATCAAGCCAGATATCAGATTGGCCAGCTTGTAAAGTACATGTAATGTTTTGACCATTTTTTGCCACAAATAAGAAAAATAAAAAATGAAGCTTCGTTTTTCTTTTGATTTCAAAATAAGTGTCTAATTTTTTTACAATTTATCATTATTGCTGTCAGTACCTTACAGGTTATGCACAGTTTCACAGTTCAAACAGGCATTACTCCACAACGACTCAAGCAATTTGCACTAAATTTTGTGTGCATAAACTACAGCATATGTGCTTTTACTTTGTGTAAAGAATTTAAACAAAAAGTTTTTTAATTGTGACGAAATTATCGAATGTGAATAGGTTTTCAAAACGTCATTTTTCCGACTTTGCGACTTCACTGCTAACTGTATGCTGCATCAATTTTTCTGAAACTTGGCAAAAATATTTGCCTTAAGAAATATTTTTAGAATATATAAAGAACAATGACCTATCTTTCACTGAAAAAGTTTTATAGTCGCGCAAAATCGACTGCTTTCGCGACACTACCCCCTTAAATCAGTTTCTAGCCACTAACCAGCAGTGTAATGGTTAAAACGTTGATATATCCGAAAAACTCATATGTGACATTTTATTACCGTTATAAATCTACTCCATTTGTAACTACAGTCAAATAATGCATCTAAATTTGTCTCTGCGGAGACTTCCCTGCGGAGACTTAAATTGCCGCAGTAGCGTTTTTTCGGATCAATTTGCGTTCGAAAATTACGTAAATATTTTGAAAGATAGTATCATGGTTAGGCCCTATTGACGATGCATAATACGCAAGTTAGCAATCGCGTGCCAAACTCAGCTGCAGCGTTGGCAGCCGCTCACGCCGTATAAAGTATGGTGAATTAACTTCATACATACTTTGTTACATACTAAACATATAGATTGCTAAAATCGTGTCGTGATACACCATTTCTCTGCTTTCATTTTAAAATTATTTCAAATCGAGAAAAAGCTTGCCGTTCCATGGAATAAAAATTGTTTTAGTGGAATTCAGAATTTCTGTATTCACGTAGTTTTTCAGAGGATAATATGTCACGAAGCTCAGCGCCTATTCCTTTACCGGATTAAAGGGTTAATTATAATCGGACTAAACGGTTTAAAAATGAAGCTTAAAAATGCCATTCCAAAACTTCCGGATTAAACGGACTTAACTTCTAGCACGCTGCTGTTTAATCGGACTTAACTATGCACGCTAATGTTAAGCGTGCATGTTAAGTCCGTTTAGTCCAGTGGTAGTTTTAATGGGGTCAGACTAATATTAAGCCGCTGGGCGCTGACTTAATTTAAATAGTTTGGTCCGTTTAGTCCGATTTGTCGTTCCAAAACCTCGGACTAAAATAAGTCCAGTCCGTTTAATTCGGTAAAGGAATAGGCCCTCAGTGACATCCAAGCCCGTAATCGCATGGTTAGCAACGGCATCTGAAGTCTGACATGTACTGAATCTAACGCACTAATAAATAATCTTCGGAACATTGTCGGAACAGGTTTTGTTGCAACATGCAACATAGTCAATGAGATTACATTCTTGTAAACGTACATGTTATGTATGATCTGACACACGCTCGCACTAGCGGCGTTGGAAATCAGCAGTCTCATGTAGCTACATAGTACATACCTACAGTATTGCATGTAACGCATATAATGCACAAGCTGATACACACGCCCACACAAACAGTGCTTTATCATGACCTGCCTCCAGTAATACAGTAGAAGTATATGCAATCATAGAAGACGAATGCACTGTAGTATACACGCGGCGGCTGAGGCCGCCGCGTAAAAACAAGTTTTGATTTCAGATAAAGACTTTGTGTGTAGTAAAATATAAAATGCATGCTGATGTTCACTGTCTGACATGGCTCCGCGTCAACTTTCAAATGTAAACACCAAAGGATTTTCTGGTTTACACTTTGCTAAAATGAGGATAGGGACGTCACAAGCGGTCAGGCTGAAATCTAGGGGTGTATGTATCTATCTTATGGCGTAAACTTCAAGCACATAGATCTATTTCGAATTTGTCGATGTTTCGACACAACGACAAAACAGTATTTAAAAGTTTTTGTTCAAAATGCCAAAATCGGGCCTTATAAATCCTATTCATATACCTCCGAAATTGCAAAGTGGCTGTCATGTCTATTCGCACCGTTAACATTAAATTCAGGTAATAATGTGAGTTGGAATACCATATGCCAAGTTGGACATTTTCTAAGTCAGTTTTGCGATACTGTTGATACAATTACGGAATTTTAAGATTCCAAGTTAACCTCTGTGTCTTAAACCGTATATCATAAGTCGCATTTAACATTGGAAAAATTGTGAGTATGTGAGTGTTAGTGTTTGCTTGCTTTCGAAACGCTACTAGGGTCACACACACACTACCTCGTACGCAAAACAATATATATAAAATTATAAAAAAATAATTATATACAATCTGAAAGTGAATGTTGATAAATTTTGTTATTTTTTATGCGTAGTTTTTATAAGAAAATTTGTGCTAGCCCATATATATTTGGAAACATTTGATCTTAAATTTTCTAATCCCCGAGTGCAGAAAAGTTGCCAGTTTGCCAAATACTTCATTAATTTTGTTTATTTCTGCGAACGTATTGAAAGCAAACTTGGACTGGCATGTCAATAATTGTGCCATCAAAGCATTTCAAGTTGCATAACAGTTGCCTTTATGTTTTCCATTCATCATGAACTGTCACGAACTTTAGCACCTCTCACTTCTTAATTATAAGAACCTTCATTTTTAAGAACATTAGTGTGATGTGCCAACTGCCAAGTGCTGTTCAGGTATTGTCCAATTGTGAATGTGAATGCTCTGGTGACGTAATCCGTATTCTACAAATTACCCATGGGTAACGTTAGGCTATCCTTACACTCATAAAGTTAAGTAAAGTCGTATTCTCTGAAAATGAGTAGCAATGTAATAGCTAAGGTCACCCCAATAATTCGGGTCAAAGAAGTACTTTAAGTTGACAGGAAGCTAAAGATACAGTACTATGCATATTTTTATTATTATCATTACAAGTCTAGTGCGTCGGGTAGGTATGTTAGGAGTCCATGTACGTGAAGCAAATACGCGGATCACAAAAAGGGCAAACAAGCACGTTTTGCGAGTAGAGCTAAAGTATTTTTGATAGACTTTGTTTCAATATGCTTGCACTGCTGATGATATTCTTCGAATATAAAACGCGGCATCAAAATTTTTTAAAGCCAAGATTTATAATTTTAATATTAATTTCTAGCGTAAAAAATTAACTGTATTCTAATATATCACAATATGAATATACAGATGCTGGACTTTTTCAGTAGGTACTAAAAGTTACATAATGTCTATGATGATCTTGTCTACACGCACAGCATGAAGCATTGTATGTACAGCGCAATGACATCGTCAACAGCAACCGCAGCACGGGACTGTTGCCGACGTCATTGAAGTCCATCCACCCCCGATCTCACCAGCTGATAAACATTTGATGAAACATTGTCGCAACAGGTTTCCTATTCCTTGCAATTGCAACACTGTTCCAACTTGACGGCGTCACAGATAAAATGTTCTATCCTGGATTGTCCGTCTGCACAGTATGCTAGCCGTGTTTTACAACCAAATACACAACAATTACTGTACACTAGCTGCTGTTCTTCCAGCTGAGTTTAATGCGTGAAGAATTACTATTATGCGTGTTGGTATAGCATTGTAGCCTACATGACCACACAGCATGATCACACACACACGCCCACACATTTAATGTATTTTCTGACCTATCTAATGATATAGTGTAACCTAACACTGTGAAAACATATACATGTTAATTGACATTTTGCAATATAGTATATACGCGGCGGCTGAAGCCGCCGCGTGAAAAATTGGAGAAAAATTCTGATGAAGAAATGCCTTAGATCTATACGCAAGTATGTGATCGAAATGCAATACTTTCGTTATTCTAAACAAGTTAAAAATTTGAAAAAAAGGACCCCCGGTTGGACTCGAACCAGCAACCAGAGGGGTGAGACTCCTCGATGCTAACCACTACACCACGGGGATTACGACAATGGTAAGTTAAAATCAGTTTAAGTTATTTTGTGTGTTTTATAACACTACGGACTGCTTCCAAAAATTAATTTTATTTCCATAAATAGAATTAAGCTTAGGAGTTAACCGAAAAATGATAAGCGGGTTATGAGCTTTCGTTTGGTATATTTGAAACTGGGTTTGGTACATTTAAAACTGGATTATTATATTTATCATTATGCTTAGGATAGTTTATATCCTATTAATTATTACAAGTCTAGTGCGTCTAGTTAGACTAGTTAGACTATATCGTACTTATCTTAGTTTAGTCTGTTTTATGTTACATTATGTGAAAAATGAACAAAATTTTTTAAATTTTTGCCTAAATTCAATTGCTCAGAGATTTGATCACTCATGGTGTGATCTGTACAATCAGCCCCTTTTCAAAAAACTTTTTCAGGGGCCATAACTTTTGATACAGTAGTGGTACAGTAACAATTATAGGTAGGAAATTATAAGAGCTTTCAAATGATGGGTCACATGACCCTGTGACGTAACGTTTAACGTACGTCAAAATTTATAAAGTGAATTTTTGACTTTTTTTTCAGCAAGAAGCGCCATCATGTGATATGTCATTTGAAAGCGGTAGAAATTGTCTTTCCAGTGACATAATTTTCAACTTTCTACGATGTTCATAGCCTAAGTTGTGGTAATTTTTGTGGATAACCACCAGAAATAACAAACTACAAAGGGCCTGTCGCGGAGGATTCTGCGGAGTAAAAAATAACTCCATTTTACGCCCTTTTAAACTCAAAGTCACAGCATAGCAGTGTAGTATGAAGCATTAACGCTTCTTTTAGCCACTTTGATGAAACAGATGGGAAGTATCGCGTTT
Organism: Trissonchulus sp. WLG1_4; assembly: GCA_030248245.1. NCBI lineage: Eukaryota > Metazoa > Nematoda > Enoplea > Enoplida > Ironidae > Trissonchulus > Trissonchulus sp. WLG1_4. The sequence continues at coordinate 11,878 of JASANF010011628.1, forward strand.
TTTTGTAATAACGTTTAAACGTTGCTCGTAGCAACACGCAAATAACTCCATTTTACGTAGCGTATAACTTTGGAACCAAGCCACTGCACGAGATTTGAAAGCTAAACGTCATAATACCACACTTGGTTCTAACTGATACTTCAATGTGAAGTTGAGGGGTTCATTATCATTATGAATAGGATAGTATAAGTATATTAACAAGTCTAGTGCGTCTAGTTTAGACTAGTTTGACTATATTGTATTTATCTTAGTTTAGTCTGTTTTATGTTACATTATTTGAAAAATGAAAAAAATTTTAAAATTTTTGCCTAAATTCAATTGCTCAGAGATTTGATCACTCATGGAGACGTGATCTGTACAATCAGCCCCTTTTATAAAAATTTGTCAGGTGCCATAACTTTTGATACAGTAGTGGTACAGTAACAATTTTAACGTCATTTGAAAGTAATTTTTAAGGGCTTTCAAATGATGGTTCACATGACCCTGTGACGTGACGTTTAACGTACGTCAAAATTTATAAAGTGATCTGCGCCTACTGCGCCTAGCCCTGTAGACTAGGTACCTCTCGCCGTCGGTGTCCGGCAACCCCGGCCCGCACGGAAGACCCCGCTCATCATACCTGGAAGCCCCGCTGGCGGTGTGGTTAAGGCTAAGGGCGAGGGATGACTCTCCCCTAAAGCTGGGACCTACCGTTCCCGCTTGGGCCATTTGTAAGGCAACGAATCGCCTTACATTAATTATCAATAGTTGATATCTACACGTGATGTCATGCACCAACACTTTCATGTTGCACTCTTGCGTCTTTATTGTGACATATAGTTTGACCATGCGTTCAACCTGAAACTTAATGCTGCCGGATTAATAGGGTTAGGATAAGTACTGGAAATGTTTCAAAAATTTTCCCTCTCATAAATCATGTAATCATTATCAGACTACAGCCATTAATTTACGTAGACTGATGCCACAAAACTATAAAGAACTTGTAGTGATTTACAACTTGTTTGTTTTCAAACAATCTGTAAGGCTTTATAAGACTTTATGGGACCCATTAAACGAGTAATTTGAAGTTCCTGAAACTCTTGCTGCAAACAATTTTTACGGAAAAAACAGCAAAGCTGACACCATATCTTTCCTGTAAAATACATACCTACCTATTATCAAGAGTACATAATACATATATGTCTGACACTCTTCCCTATACTCGCTATCGGCCGGAACGATGCTTTAGCCAAAATAGTCCTATAACGTACTGATTTAAGAAACGTCCTTAAGGCATGTCTTGATTCGACTCCCCTGGAATCAAGACGTTAAAGGGCTATTTCAGACGGAGCATCATTCCAGCCGATTAGCTAGAATAGTGAAGAGTATTAAACTCTTCCCTAATATGTGCTCTTGCTATAATGAAATGCTACTGACTAAAATACAGGTTCAGTTAAATTGCATTGTGATAGTATGTTGTTAGACCTTACTTTAAGGCACGCTAGAAGCAACAAAACAAATCCAAGATATGTAGGTGACTTAGGGAACACTATTACTTAATTAAGTTAAACCATTCGTCTTAACTCAGTTTCCTTTGGTTTTCCTTTCTTTGACTTAATTTACTCAGTCTAATTTTGGTCTTCCAAACCAGCAGGAATGAGTGACATTGTCATTACGAAAGCGTCTTATGTCTCGGTCTACTACAGCTAATGTCTACATGTACGACTTGCGAGTTGTGAGCACTTCAGTCCCAGCATGTTGTTACTACACATTTGAGGTTTAAAAGGCTTTTCATTCGTGAATGCATAGTTGTGATGTGTGATGTGCATGTGCATATCGTTTTATGAGTGTATTTGTGTACACCGGTTGTTTTGCGGACTCCTCTGGAGGTCGGCTAAAATGGGGAAACGGTAAGCTCAGGCTGGGCAACCCTGAAATTATAACGTTAATGTATTCATTTAACCATAATAGTTTGTAACATATTATGTAGTTTTACGCACCACGAGTAACATTTTTAGAAAAATTTACATTGTTGCTTTATTTTCTGTAAGGCATAATATAATAATAACGTGAGATCTCGTTGAAATTTGCCTGTTTCAAACAATGTGAAACAGATAACTGATAATCAGCGGTTGATCGTGCTGGACTAAAAATAAGTGATTATCAAGGTAACAACTATTCCAAGAGCTATCATGAATTATTTCAAATGGATTAGATTAACTGGATTAACTTCAAAAACTTCTGGAACCTAAGATTGAGAAAAGTAGGAATGAAATGTACAACGACAGTAATTGTATACACGCATAATTGTGCGAACGGTGGAGCTTTGTACAATGACTAAATCATATTGTCCGCATTTAATACTTGCATAATAGGTAAGTTAATGATTGAATTAATGAGTTAATGAATATAAGTTAATCCTATGCTGAGCTATGAAATTAATCGAGTTAATCTAATCTAGTTATAATTAATTTATAATATGATCTTAAAAGGAGTAAATAGAGCCCCATGGTGGCTCAAATAAATAATTGTCCGGTTTGGAATACAAACAAACAAACAAACACAATTCAACTGTTTAGTGATGTTTGTTTTTTCTCTTTGCTGAAAATTCAAATAGCGTCAGCAATATACATATTTATCAGCCTGTTAGTAGTATAGCGTACTGATCTCATACCACTTTGGGTGGGCAGGAGCCGGGTGGGCAGGAGCCGCTATCTTTAACGTGTAAAATCCCCCAAATAATCCCCCGCAATCCCCCGACTTGCTTGCTAGCGAATTGGGTGGGCAGGAGCTACCGGTTTTATAAAATTTTTAATTTTAATTTTTTAATTTAAATTTTTAAATTTTAATGAAATTTTAATTCAAATATTTTTCAATTTATTGATATTAATAAATTACTTTTTAATATTAAAATAATTTTTATTTTTGTTTTTTATAAATTACGTAATACGGTTGCAATATACACGTGCATGCCCGCAGGCGATTAAACAAATGCCAACTATTGGCTGAAAACTAGTTAGGTAGGTTACTGTAGTAGACTACGTATTTTAAGTAAAATAGCTATAACTGAGAAAATACTCAATCGATTTACGTGATCAATATCATTATCTAGCTTATTATAAGGGATACAAGTCCATATAAAAAACTTAGTCCTACCCCCAATTTATGAACATATGTACCTAATCTAGCAAACCTAGTTCAAGTTTTTGGCTAAAACATACCGCACATTTTACGGGCATGGAAGATTTCTCAGCAATTACTCAATAAATTTACGTGATCAATACGTCATTGTGTAGGTTATCATTAATAGTACAAGGTGAAATAAAAAACTAAGCTCAATTCCTACTCTATCAGTAGTAATGACTGTTTTAGTACAACCCCCCCCATTTTTCCAAACACGCTTATTTACAGCGCGGTTAAAAACATACCGCACATTTTACGGGCATGGACCATTACTTAGCCGTTATACAGCCTAACTAGTAAATCAATATGTCATTGTGTAGCCTATCATCCGTACTACAAGTTGACATAAAAAATCTAGGCTAACCTCCTACATTAACGGCAAGTATACCTAGTTTAGCAAACCTAGTGCAAGTTTTTGGTTAAAAACATACCGCACATTTTACGGACATGAACGATTAGTTAGCGAGTAGTAGTATAGGGGCGTGATCTCAGGACACTTTGGGTGGGCAGGAGCCGGGTGGGCAGGAGCCGCTATCTTTAACGTGTAAAATCCCCCAAATAATCCCCCGCAATCCCCCGACTTGCTTGCTAGCGAATTGGGTGGGCAGGAGCTACCGGTTTTTAAAAATTTTAAACTACATTTTTAATTTTTTTAATTTAAATTTTAATTTTTTAATTTAAATTTTTTAATATAAATTTTTTAATTTTAATACTTTCAATTCATGTATTTTTTCAATTTTAATTGTTTAATTTAATATTAATATAATTTTTATTTTTTTTATGAACTACGTAATGCGGTTGCAATAAACACGTGTATAGCCTAGGGCGTTTAAATTGATGCCAACTAGTGGCAGAAAACTAGTTAGGCAGGTTACTGTAGATTACGTATTTTAGGTAAATGAGCTGTAACTCAGCAATTAATTGTCCGATCAACCAGATCAATAGGTCATTTTGTAGCTTATCATTAGGACTACAAGGCTATATAAAAAACTAAGCTGAATTATTACCTGGTAGTTAGCTATAGCTACGTTTAGGTACCTTATTGGAAGTTTTCGGTTAAAAACATACCGCACATTTTACGGGCATGGAAGATTTCTCAGCAATTACTCAATCGATTTACGTGATCAATACGTCATTACGTAGCCTATCAAGAGTAGTACAAGGTGATATAAAAATCTAAGCTCAATTCATACTCTGTCAGTAGTAATGACTGTTTTAGTACAACCACCTTATTTTTTCAAATACGCTTATGTACTGTGTTTGGTGTAAAAACATACCGCACATTTTAGGCGCATGGACAATTACTTAGCCATTATAGGACCGATCAACCCGATCAATATGTCATTGTGTAGCCTATCAAGAGTACTAGAAGGTGATATAATAAGCTTGGCTAAATTCTTCGTTTTTTGGCAGGTATGGCAGGTTTAGTATACCTAGTGGGATTTTTTGGACCGCGAGCATTATGTCATCGTATAAGTACTACAAGCTGACATAACAACCCAAGCTGAATACCTACGCTAAGGGTAGATTTACCTATTGCTAAATATACATATTTTGTAAACCTAATAGTTATTGGTAGTAACCAGAAATGATTAATGGCTAATAGTAGGTAAATTGACAGAAACCTAGGATGACTCATGGCGTCGTGGCTGATTAATTACCAGTAGTATTGACACATGCCTAAGATGACTCATAGCGTCTGGCGGGCGTGACGGCAGAAGTAATAAAACACGCCCACCAAAAAAACCACGGCGAGGAAGAATATAAACATTTAGGCTAACTTTAGCATTTTTTGTGCTTTTATCTGATCGAGAGTGTGTATTTGTAATTATTTTTTTGAAAAGTTTTAGTTGTTGCTTGTAATTTAATAAGACCATTGATCGTTTTGGTTAACTTTTACAGTAATAGGTGTCAATTATAGGCGTATTTTAGCAAATTTTATGGTCATTTAGTCTGACAATGCTTAACTTTGGTACATTTTATAGCCGTTGTGTGTTAATCATAGGCTAATTTTAGCATTTTTTGTAGTTTCATCGGATCGTGTGTGTGTATTTGTAAGTATTTTTTGAAAAGTTTAGTTGTTGCTTAGAGTTTAGTAAGACAATTGATTGTTTTGGGTAAACTTTTGCAGTAATAGGTGTCAATTATAGGCGTATTTTAGCAAATTTTATGGTTATTTAGTCTGACAATGCTTAAGTTTGGTACATTTTATAACCGTTGTGTGTTAATCATAGGCTCCATTTTAACATTTTTGTGGTGACCGATGTGTGTATTTGTAAATTTTTTGAAAAAATTTAGTTGTTGCTTTGAATTTAGTAAGTCCAATGA
>JASANF010011630.1:0-20627 GCA_030248245.1 Trissonchulus sp. WLG1_4
AGCCCGGTTCATACTTCGTGTTTTGTGTTTTGTGTTTTTGTGCTTTGTGTTTTGTGTTTTCGCCCAGTGTTTTGTGCTTTTTTGTTCATCTCCGAAATTTGTGTTTTCGTCTGTGCTTTTGTGTTTTGTGTTTTGTGCTTTTGATCCTGTGTTTTCAGACATGAAAATTTTGTGTTTTTGGAACTCTGTTGAACATTTGTGTTTTGTGCTTTTTCAGAGTGATTTTGTGTTTTTGTGCTTTTGTGCTCAGCACAATCCAGTTTATACTCAAAAGCACAAAACCACAAAACACACGTCACGTGTTTTTATTTTTCAATTAGATTAAATTGACAAATATAAAATATTCAGCCCTCTAACTGAAAAAATTGGTTATATATTACATTATGTTATTAGTCAAATCTGATGTCATATTTAGTTAATTTCAGTTAATGAATTTATGAAATTTCTGCCTATGCGTTTTTCATGGCAGTATTGTCAGAATGTAATTAAAAATCAAATTAAAAATTTAAAAATTTCATAATACTGTATAAAATTTTTTTTAAAAGTTCTAAACAATCTAAAATTCCGAAGACATAAAAAATTTTCCAATTTACAAATATAATATTGTAGAAAACTGTATGAGAAGAAATAGTTAATTTTGATTGGATAAACACAAAAACACATTTCAAAAAGATGAACATTGTCCATGTTTCGAAAACACACCCAAAGCACACCGAAAACACAAAAGCACAAATCAAAAACACAAAACACAAAGGACAAAGTATGAACCGAAAAACACAAAAGACAAAAGCACAAAACACAAAAACACAAAAACACGAAGTATAAACTGCAAAAACACAAAAGCACATTTCAAAAACACAAAACACAAAAGCACAAAGTATGAACCGGAGAACACAAAACACTAAAACACAAAACACAAAACACGAAGTATGAACCGAGAAAGCACAAAACACAGAACACAAAAACACGAAAACACTAAAACACAAAACACAAAACACGAAGTATGAACCGGGCTTAAAACACTTGAAAAATTCAGGAAATTCAAAAAATACTTGAGAAAACTTTGGAAAAATAATACAAAATTTCACTAAAAATTACACAAAAACATCAGAAAAATCCAAGATAAACCCTAAATAAACTAGTGAAATCCAAGAAAAATTCAAGACAAGCGACAGAAAAATGCTTAGAAATAAAAACATATTAACTCCTCGGGAAAACCATTTAAAAATTTATAAAAATCTCGGGTAATTTTTACAGATACCAACAAAACCATAAACCAAAGAGCACAATTCTAGTAAATCGCTATAAATATTATAATTATCAAGAAAAAATCCAGGACAACCCCGAGAAAAATGCTAAAAAACCTAAGATGTGCAAAAAACTAGTAGAAAACTCCAAGGAAATACAAACCTGCAAAACCCCCACACAAACTACAAAAATCTTAAACACTGATCAAAAACCCTGAAAAACCGTACATATTTCTAAAAGTTTCGAAAAAATGAAGAATTTTTGATTATCCTACGTTTTCCCAATTTTGGTATTTGTTGGGGTAAATAGAAGGATTCAGGCACATTTTTGCCAAAAACTGATGTCAAATTCGGATTCAGCGCACTCAATTTAACCCCAGAACGACAAACGGAGCAATTCATAACACCCTACCTGACAAAACACTAACGTAAGGTACCTCCCGAGGTACCTAAGTTTAGTGCAAAAATGTTAGTGTAAACACTAACAAAATTTAGTATGTGAATACAAAGCCACTACACTAAGGTTAATAGTGTTAGTGTTTAGTGGCACTAACACTAACACTAAGTTGAGTGTAAGTATGTGAATAAAACTAAAAGTACGAAGCTACGAAGCACTTAAAGTTAATGTTTACACTAACTTTAAGTGTTAGGCCGTGTTTACATTGAGCTTTTTTTCAGCTGCTCGAGCTTATATACGTTTGCCTACAGGGACTGTACTATACGCTGGCAAATTTTCAGACCTGTACCACGTACTCAAGTTCCGGAACTGCGGTGGGTATTTTTTCCCCAAAAAATGCGGCGGGTTTTTTTCCCCGCCTGCTATACGGTTCCGTAGAAATTCCGGGCTATAATAGCTGCAAATTTTTTTAAAATATAAAGCTAGTTAGGGTTTTTTAGTGTGGTAAAGTTATCACAGGAAAACCATTTGTTCAAAACTAGTCCAAAACTAGTTCAAAACGCTGACATTTTTGGACTAGTTTTGAACGTGTCCATTTTGTTCAAAACCAGTTTAAAAGTTTTTGAACTCGTTTTGAACAAATTCTGCAGCCAGCGTACAGATTTTGGACTAGTTTTGAACGTTCAAAACGGGTTCAAAATTAGTTTAAAATGTTTTAGACTATTTTTGAACTAATTTTGAATATTATTCTAGATGCTGCATTCGTGTTCTTTTTTTCGCCATTGCTGTAGAAAGGTTTGGCTACATATATATTCAAGGTTTAAAATATACAATTTAACTATTTTTCTATTATTTTACCACTTTACTTATTTCAGGATAGGTTGCGTGTTGCTTTTGTATTGTGTATAATATCTGCATATATTGTTCAATATTTAGCATTGAATAGCTCTTAGTTCTTTAACATTATCATTTCCAATACTCTATACTTATTTCTTATTATTATCACTATGTCTTATTCTTATTTTAAGTCTGTCAAGCAGTTTAAGGGGACGCTCCAGGAATCGGGGGTTACATAGAAAATTGGCAAAAAAATTGGTAAATGTCAAACTTTACTATACATGTTTGTACTATGGCACAAAAGAACACTGGAGGCAAAATTTCAGATCGCGTGATCATGTCACGTGACTCACAGAGCACCAAACGTGAGTGAAACGATAACTCTGCTTATACTTTGCGTATAGTCACACTCTATATACCAAAATTTAGCTTATGTGCTTCTCTAGTTGAACATTATTTTGGTTTTTAACATTTATGTCAGGTTTGAATAAAAAATGTCATTATGTGTTTTCGAAGTCGAACTTTGAGCAATAAAATTCATATAAAAAAATTTCTAAGCTTTATGTTAAAAAACTAGACAATTGTTCAACTGCGCAGAACCTAAGGCTATAATTGTGCAAAATTCTGTAGAAAAATATCTTACCAGCATTTTATAATCGAATGCCGAAAAATTGGTTTTGTATTCACACAACCTATATTTAAGTCTGCTGCTTCTGAAAATGGTTTCTTGTGCATTTTTTTGCACAGAACACAATAAAATTGTTTTAATTTTTCATTACGACTAATAAACTCTACGTATCGTCTGTTTGCAAAACCTCAAAAAGCGTTGATGCACTGGCTTACTTGCTGAATTTGTGTAAAAGTCGAATAAATCAGTAAATTGTCCAATTTTTTCCAAATTTTTTGCTATGGAGATATGCACGTCAAAACATCAGAAATAGTATTTTGGGCAACTTTCATTCAAGAATGATAGGTCGTTTAGGCTGTTTTTAAAAAATACGGCCCAAATCCTTGATTCCCGGAGCACCCCCTTAATTGATGGTGTTATTGATTGATGATTTAAGTGATCTTTATGCTTCTTTGTTATTTGGCTTGATTGCTTAAAAACCCAGCAATGCGTTTGTAATGTTCGTGTGTGTAAAAATGGTGCGTTAATGTGCCAGTGTTAATGTTTTATTCTCAATTCTTATTTTCATTTTTTTTCCTTCATTAACCCTTCTCACTATCTATATTACATATATTTCAGAAACGTATATATCTAACGCATCTACATCATGTTTGCTACTTCTCCTTTATATACATTTTCACAGCATTTTCTTAATTTAGCCCAATTTTCCGCCTCTACAGTAACTATATTCAAGCAACATTTCCTTCATTTTTCGATTTTTTTTCGGTCCAACTGGCTCACATAATTCAGCTACATTTTGTTATATAACTTTTCTCGACTTTTTCCGGCAAATTTTTACTTCATCTACAGCTTGTCTTTTTTGTTTTCTTGATCACCTTGACGTTCCTGCACGGGGCCTAAGTCTGAGTGGGCTAGTCCCAGTGTCACAGGAAATCCTGGGCCGTATTCATAAAAGTCTGGAGTATATGTCTCGCTTTTCAGCCATAAGTATATATAGCTTGGACGAGCAAGATTTATATATAAGTCTCAGTTGTGGCTTATAAGTCAGACTTAAATCTCAAGCTAGGTTTGATCAAGCTAGACTTATAATATAAGTCAAGCTTATTGGTATTTATAAAAATTACAAGCTTAGCTTTTTCAAGCCAAGCTTGTGACCATTATTTTTAGCATCAGTTGACGTTTCGGAAATCATTTTAGTTAATTTTTTGCGTCTTCCATTTAATTAATTTGCCAGAGCGTGGGGGGTGGAGGGGTTTTTTTGAAGGTTCTCACGGCGGCAAAGTCTGTGGTTCACGAAGCGAAAATCGACAAAAAAGTTGTTCCGCATCCCCCCGCGGTGGGTCGCCCCCCCCCAGAGTTTGCTACTTGCCAACATACATGGGCAAGACCCGTGATTCACCCGGGCTTTTCCCGGGTACACCGCGCGACCGCGCAGGGGTCGAAGTTGGACCGCGCAGGCCGAGCCGAAAATTTCCGATACGTCTCCAGTTGACCAAATTTAGCTTTCAAAAATTCTAAATTCAAAATTCAAAAAATTTTAAATCAAAAATTCTCAAATTCGTTTTCTGGGAACTGTCGCCCCCAGACCCCTGCAACTCTATGGCTTACGAACGAACGAACGAATTTATTTCTAAATGCCATCGGCTTTACAATAACGCTGCAAAAACCATACAGAACCTTACAGCCGATGTTCCTATCTGTTAGTAAAATCACTGCCGGCCATTATCTCTGTCCGTAGCAGATCATGAAAAGTTAGTAGAAACAGTTATAGAAAAAAGATAACAGAAACAGCTGACAGCAAACAAGATTAAAGTAAACAGAATAAACAAAACAGCAGTTAGTAAAGAAAACATTATGGCAAATAGAGGTGGCCGGGACGACCGCTAGCGGTCACCTAACCCCGCGCCCCTTAATATGCTTGCTAAGATCGACAAAACTCAGTCGTAGCTTAAACTGGTTTAAAGTTGTAGCCGTTACTACATGTTCCGGTAACTGGTTCCAAATTTTGGGAATTCTAAAACTGAAAAAATTTAAAACAGGTTCCAATTTCAAATTTGAGTGTGGTATCGCTAGCTTTAAACAATGTCCTCTAGTACCCAAATCAGGAGAGAAACAAAAGAAATCATTAAAATGCAAATCATCCATATTACGAATAATACGATACACTAGAACTAAATCTTGCTCTAGTCTTCTATATTCGAGGGACTTTAAGCTCCATTTTTTCAAACGATCAGGATAACTAAGGTGACTGAGACTAGGGATTTTTTTGGAGTAAGTACGCAAGACTCTTTCTACAATATCAACGTCCTTTAGTAGATAAGGAGACCAAATCTGTGAGTTGTATTCCGTTAAAGGCAACACATATGTAAGAAACATTTGTTTGAGAAAACCTTCACTACAAAAAAATGAAACAAAAAATTTTATCATAACTTATTTCTTCAGGCAACCGATTGCAGAAATGCTAAGCTGTTTATGGCACGTGAATACTTACGTTGTCATCAAGTCAGCAGTTTTTTCAAAGAAGCGAGCCGCCGCCGACGAACCTTTTGATAATGCTGAATAAAAAAAAATAAAAACCTTTAGTAGCCTTAATTTAAGCTAGTGCATAAAATGTATGTACTGCTATGGCCAAAAGACAGCTGTATGTCTGTATGATATGGCTCTTAAATTATATGTACGATTTCTAAAAAATACTGATTTCTGTGTGTTTTGTCAGTAAAGTATACAAAAGTTAAGGGTTTAGAAAATTAATACTAGCAAGCAACAGAAAGGCGCCGGCCTAAACTGGTTGCTTAAAGTTCACAAAGGAATAATCGCACCAACTCGCTTCAATCTTTAATGCGTAGTCTTTTCGTCAAGCTGAAAAGTGCATAATTTTACCGTATTGATTTATTCTAATACGTCACAAAATAAATGAAAAATTACCCAACATTAGAAAAAAATTATGTGAAATGTTCCTGCTGGTTTAAAAGGAATGGAATAAAAAAAATAACAGCAGAATGTCAATAATTGATATTTTGTAGTTCAACATGACCATAACTTTTGCTTGTGGCACCCATAGGAGTCGTTTATTTTTTCTGAAATTCTACGGTTAAATAGCACATATATAGCGCATAATAATGCAAGAAAAATATTTTCCTGCTCTTTGAAAACAGTTGCACAGGAAGCTGAAAAGTGATAAAAAACTTCGTGTCGAAAGCGAACTCTGTTACGCAAAAGTTCTGTAATCTGAAGAATACAATAAATTTTTAAAAAATATTTTGGCACATAATATAACATTGATAGGTGCTACATGTGACAAAATACTGGAACGTTACCATTCGTAATCATTGAAAACTTTGATATCAAATTTGAACCTAAAATTTATCCAAAAAATCGGCATAGCTCAATATTCAAATGACCATATCTCGACTTGGGGAGATTTCTAGAAAGAAATAATTGGGCACAAATCTAGTCTCTAATCTATCTAGTATCTCATAATCTAATCTAGTACCTTTGATTTCTGCAAAAATCAGCCAATTCTTTTTTTTGACCCATCCGGCCATACATAGAGCCATCTTTGAACTTCTCGGAAATTTGCTCATATATATATACATTCCTTGCTAGAGAGGAGTCCGCAGCCGCACTACAATGGATAACTGCAAGCAAAAGCATACATATTAGCAAAACACACCCGAACAAACAGAAGCAAACTGACACTTGCTATAAACCATTGACGCTTGTCACACATGCCATACAAAAGCTTACTTTATTTTTTGGCAAAGTTACCAAATACTGATGTTGCATGCCTGTAGTGCCATGTCCAGTTACCGGTGTCACGAATATAGCTAGTCGCGACGTCGTTCCGCTTTGCCTAAAACTAGCAAGCTAAAGCGAAAACCAGCAAAAAAAACCATGCAAAGGTGAAAAAGTACAATAATAGGTACATACATGCAACATTATAACCTACACCATATACCAGAGAGCGGGGAGTGATAACTAAGGGCAAACGGCCATGCTACTGTGCGAAATTTAAATTATATACTGCATATTGTACAAAAAAGCAAGACACTCACCACGGAAACTGAAATAAAAGCGAAATATGTAACAAGCTCCTAAAACACGTGTTGTTGTGCCCCTATGCTGGCCTTCTGCTTACTTTTGGGCCGTATGCAGGACAGGGTTCAGTGCAAGCATGCAATTTCAGACGAAGGTGAGTTTTGGTTAAGTGCAAGCACCCTACAGCAGTATTTATCATGCATTAGTACAAAATAAAAATAAAAAATAAAAATAAAAAATAAGAGTCCTGTCGCTACGGCACAAGAGCGTAGCAGGGGGACCAATGAGCATAATTTTTATGGGACTTATATATGTAGTGCTCACGTCTGGTAGGCACCAGCTGCCCCCCATTTTAGCACTTAAAACTGCAGGCAGATAATTGGCCGACTAAATGTGACCGCCTGCTGGCTTGAGTACTTGTGTAAATACTGCAGATTCAGATTGCAAATTATGCACACATTAGGTAGTCCTTGCCGGCGTCCACTTAGTTTTTATAAGTTAATAATAATTATAAGTTATAAGTTCCAAAAATAAGTTAATTCAATGATTAAGTGATAATTTGAGTAAAATTTAGTTATGCCTAGAAAGTCATCATGTTCCCTCTTACCTAAATTAAAAATATTTGCAATATCATTTAATGGAAAATAATAAAAATAAAAGCAACCTCAGTGTGCATTTAAAACAAGTAAGTGTGTTGTTTTGAGTATCATATAATAGTTGTGTTACGTGTGTGCTAGGGCCGTAGGCATAATACATGTAGACGGGGTCTCAGTCTGGGGGTGGGCTTGTCCCTGGTTTTTCGAAATTTTAAGATCGCCTTGAAACCTGCGGGGGGGGCTTGAACGTAAAAAACGCAATAAATTGCATCTGCTTAAATATTTCATTCATTTAAGTGTTTAGGTCAAATTTGAAAGGGGGAGCAAGTCTCGACATCTCTAATCTGGGGGACTTTCCCCCCATGTGTATTTGTGGCCATAGGTCTGGTAAGTCATTGTTAATATGCAAGTCTAATTGGAACCGTTTATGGTCGGCATGCCTTTGTACATTGTCTGGGCCTGTCCACCACGTTTTGAGTGACAACGGTCAGTAATTTTGAGTGAGCCCATTAATATTTTTCCTATTATCAATGTTTTTCTGTGTTAATAAGGCCACGGGGGTCCCTTTGACTGGTACCTGGAAAGCGATGGTGTCTCAGGGCAATAGCAGGGTCTTTGTTGGCATCTGTACTTTTGTCTCCAATGCTTTTTTGTTAGAATGTTTTGACGTCGCTACTATTCGAACATATTTTGACTTCGTTGCTTTGAAGTCAGTCATGTTGTAAATTAGAATTAGGGCCTACATGATACTCGGGGGCTGTGGTGTAGTGGTAGCATGCTTGACTTCGAAGCAGGCGGCCCGGGGTCGATACCCAGCGCCTCTATTTCTTTCATTCTTTCTAAATTGGGGCATCCTCTGTTTTTCAACATAATGGCGACCGTGAAATAGGACGGAGAGGACAGGGCCGGGTCCTCAGGACAGCCCTCTCCCCGAAACGACTTTGGAGGTGGGTTTGGAGCCCCATGCCCTGGGTTGAGGTTGGCACTTCAACTCTTACGGTACTCGTGCTGTGTGCAGTATGAATGTGTACATAGTCACTTTCCTGTGTGGTCCCTCGGTTAAGGGTGAACCGGAGAAAATTTCGGTTAAGGGTGAGCCGGGTAAAACCCTCGGTATTTGTTGAGAAGCTTCCTGGGTACATCAAGAAACCCTGTGGTTGCGGGTGAGCCAGAAAACCCCGAGTGTGCTGTGATTGAAATAGGCTTGGAGGCCTACGTATGAATGTGCTCCGCCCTTGAGGCATCGGGTTCACGCCGGAAGCATGATTATCGTCCAAGTATCGTTGCAGGGTCGCAACGATGTTCAAAGGGGGGACCCTGTTATAAATGAGAATTAGGGCCTATGAGACTCGAGGGGGTGTAGTAGTAGCATGCTTGACATCGAAGCAGGCGGCCCGGGTTTGATTCCCGACGCCTCCATTTCATTCATTCTGTCTAAATTGGGGCATCCTCTGTCTTTCAACAGTAACACGGCTGTCAACGTGCTTTTGCTTTTGGTTTTTCTCCATTTAACAGTGTTTGGGTAGGCTCATAGACCACATCGTTATCCAACGCTAAGGGATCAGTGAAACAACCCACGCGATTGTGGGTTTTTTAAGTTGAGAGCTTTTGCTACTACGATATATCCCTGTTTTTATTTTTTTTGCAAAGTGGCATATAATGATGGCAGAATACTGTTCATATACTTGTGAAATTGATGTCGTTGAAAATTGTTTCACTGAATGTCGATATTACTTCTATGGTGTCGTTAGTATTAAGGTATATAATTGTTGAGTTTATTATTGTAATCGGTCGTTAGTTAAGTAAACAGAAGTAATACCAGATGAGTGGGGTCCACAGTGTGCGTGTTGACCTTTTTGTCAAACGAATCAGTACGGCGGAAGGTGCTATTCCTTCCCATCCCATCCGATTCCATCTTAAAAGTGTCAGAATTTTGTCTAAATTTTGTCTTAAATACATTTTTGAGTATAGTTTTACAGATTTTTCGGACAGAATAAATAAGTAGGAACCAAAGGGGCAAGGTCCCTTCCCCGGTATCTCCCCTTTCAAAAATCCTGGTTATGTTGATTCAGATTTATTCATTTTGATCCTTTGGGAACTACACTATGCGGTCTACTCGAGGATCCCAATCTGACCTGGTGGACTTCAGTGATGTTGTTCGTGGCTTACCGCGGGACGCTACCGTGAATTGTAACCTTTGCCATGGCGTTTAGGGCAGCAAGGACTATGCTATACCGTGCGGCCTTTGCAGGACTCGTGGACACGCTTTCTGCTTTGGGATAAGTGACTATCAGTTCAGAAAGTTTGCAAAAATTGGTGCGTTCCCCTATCAAAGCTATCTGTCGTGAATGTAAGACGCTTCAAAAACGGTTGATTAGAGAACAGTTCTGTCCAATCCTCTACTGCCCCTGCGAACTACGCCTACCGCCCGTGATAGCAAGCTGGCTGATGAGGGCGAATTCATAGCTCTGATCGTTGCTCGGGTGATCGACCAGTTGTCTTCTCGCTTGGATGCTCAAATCCAAAACTCCATTGAAAAATCAGAAAAGTAAAATAATCTTGTTTTCATTGGACTTCCAGCTGTGCACAATGCTGAGACTGTTAGTGTTATGAACTCCGTAAAACTAATGGCTGCTAAAGCCTTTGTTGATTTTAATGATATTGTGACGTGCTATCGTGACGGCTTGGCCGGCACTCCCAAGGGTGACATCATCACAATCAAATTCAACAGCCCAACTTCTCGATGGGTTTTTCTAAATAACTCCAAAAATTACAGGTCAATCTCTTCTCTTTTTTTCAAATGCGTGGGTCAGACAAGATTTGACCTACGAGGAGCGCGTGCTGGACCGTAAATTGCTTGGTGAATTGGCCGATCGTCGAGCCAAAGGTGAAAAGTTATTATTCGTAGTAATCGTATTGTTTCTGGGCGGCCTAATCCCCCAGACGGGGGAAGCTAGACTGTTCTGATTTTACAGTATTCGCACATGCTTTATGTTGTTTAATTGTCGTAGCCTAGCGAATTATCTTAATGAGTTTGGTGTTGAAATTATTGGCCGAAAACCTACTTTTGATTTTATTTTCGTAGCAGAAACTTGGTTAAAGCATTCGTTTAATGAGTGTAATTTTTTGCTCATAGATACAATATTTTTCGCACGGATCAAAATGAGGGAAGGGGTGGCGGTGTTGCTGTGTTTATTCACAAGTCATACTATGCATGTCCTATTTTTTCTATTTCTCTAGAATTGGTAATGAATTACTTATTATTGATGTACGTATGCCTATACCTGTTAAATGCGGCCTAGTTTACCTCGTACCTAAACCAAATCACGAGATCATTTCTTCATTAATTGAAAACCTTAGTACGTTTGCACATAACCATAGAATAGATAGACCTGTTATAGGTAAATATTTTTCATGGGTAATTTTAATATGCTACAAATTCACTGGGACCAAGTTTTAGCGCCTCACAACTCCACAGCCGATATATTTTTTTACTTTTTACTTCAAAATAGTCTCCATCAACATGTCACTGCTGGTGTTACAACTAGAGGTGATAATATCTTAGACTTACTACTATGTAATGATAGGTCATTTGTTCTTAAATGTTCGGTTGTAGTTCCTTTTAGTAATTGAGACCATAGTTCTGTTCATTCTATTTTTAATGTGCGCAGGTCTTTAGATCAAAACATCAAGAGTCGAACTCGACGCAATTTTTATAGAGCTGACTATTGTCGAACCTTATGTTCGAATGTTAACTTTTGTGATTACACTTGTATGCTAAAAGTCAGCGTAATTTTTGTACGTACACAGTTATTGATTTTGTTTAGTCTGTCTGTCTGAGTCGGTGCAGTAATGTGGGCAGTTGTATGTGAAGTCTGGCCGAGTAAAGGCTGTTAGATTGGATTGTGCAGTTTGTCTGTATCGTGTACGTACTCTTGATAGTTGGGCAGCGTGAGCGGATTGGCGGTACTATAACGGATTTGGAGGTAATTTTCCGTTACATGGTCCTCGGAAAAATGAACCCAGCTGTGGAATACAAACCTGTAAGTTTTGTTTTTTGTGCCTTATGTAAGTCAACAGTTTTTTGTTGCTTATTTGGACTGACTGCAAATCTGTGCCTGTAATTTAATGCGGGTCTATTTTTACGCTGTGCATTACTGCCAATTCTGTTTTTGTCTATGATTTGCTGCGGAATGGAGTGGGGATACGATGAGTTGCCAAAATTTTGGCACTTTGTGTACCATTTGTAGCTAAAGTAGTCAATATTTGGCTCTTATTTAGTTGCTGCTACATGCTCTCCGTAGTTTTATATGTCGGTATTTAACTTTTTGTCCAACTTTTTGTCGATTTCTGCCTCTGAGTAGTCAAGTTTGTGTCTCAGTTTTGTCGTATTTGTCGATTTTGTGTCTCTAAGTAGTCAAGTTTGGCTCTCACTCTTGTCAAATTTGTCGATTTTCTGCTTCTGGTTTTCTGATCCGACCAACGGATTCTCGAGAACTCACAGCAAAGAAAAAGCAACGCCAAGGGTTGCTACTGACGGTTGCTAAAGAATGGAAAAAAGCGTCAGACTATTTTTTTGTGGGAGGGCCTGACAGTGTTAGCGATGCCGAAGTTTGTTATAAAAAGCTAGTCGACCATCGATCAAAGCTCAGTGCCCTTAATGAGTTCATCCTTGTGCACCTCGAGGATGAAGAAATGGATGCTGAAGTTGCCAAAACTATCGAACGCGACGACGCTTTATTGGAGTCGATTATGGTACTGTCGCAGAAGGTAAAAACAGCGCGCAGTAACGCAGAACAGCGAAACTCAATGAATGTTAGCCAAAATAACAGTACATTCAAGCGCAAAGGACCAACTGTGAAACTGCCGAAGCTGCAAATTCTGCCATTTTCGGGTGACGCCTTGCGTTGGCAAGAATTTTGAGATAGTTATCAGAATACGATTCATGACAACGAAGATTTGTCGGAAATCGATAAGTTTAAATATTTGAAAAGTTTTCTGTAGGAAGACGCGCTGAAGGTGGCCGACGGTTATAGACTAACAGCCGCCAATTATAGTGCAGTGATCGAGGCACTGAAGGATCGCTATGGTAATCCGAAAACAGCCGTCTTCGCACATTTTGAGCGCGCTACTCGAATTGTCTGTCTCAACCTACGAACAAGATGTTTTGCAGAGCACATTTGACGAGTGCGAAAAGCTAATTCCGAGTCTAGTTGCGTTAGGGCTTAGCGAGGAAACCTTGGGCCAGGTTTTTACACCTATAATTTTGTCAAAATTGCCAAATTTTGTCAGAATTGAAATCTATCGGAAAAATGGTCAGCGGTCGTGGAAATTGTCCTCTCTTCGCGAAATTCTCCGAGAAGAAATCCGCGCCAGAGAAATGGCGCAGCATAGTTTCGCGGTAAAAACCTCTGACAATAGCTTCAAAAAACGAGACGAACGCAACGCGACGAAAACTAAGGGTAGCAAAGGATCCCCATCCTATGGCACTGCTTCATCCCTCGTGGCAGACGGTGTTAGCAGGAAACGGAAGTGTTGTTTTTGTCAGGGAATACATTGGCCTGATACTTGTCGAAAATTTAGGGATCATCGAGAGCGAAAAACCCGAATCAAAGGCCACTGCTTCAAATGTCTAGAAACTGGCCACAATGCCGATAAGTGTCAGCGCACAGTTTCTTGTCACTACTGTCAAAGTAGTCGCCACCACAGGAGCCTTTGTCACGTTAGATTTCCAAGTAAAGACTTTGAGAATATGTCCGATGGTGCAAATACTGCTGCAGCCTTGAATGCTGATGCTGCAGCGTTTGTTCCTAACAAGCCACCGGCTGCTGCACCAAGCAATGCTATGTTGTCTCACGGCGAACGAACATACATGCAGACTGCTGTCACGCATGTTGCCAAAACAGGAGGCTCACAGTCTAGTTTGGCTAGATTATTTTTTGATACGGGTGGTTCGCGGACCTTCGTGACCTCCTCGCTATGCAAACATCTGGGTGCGAAGCCAAAGGGCAAGGAAACGGTTTCAATAGCGGGTATTATGGATAGAAAACGCAAAGATGTGGACTATCCAATTGTAGATTTAGATGTTTTTCTCTCTAATGGTTCTCGTCAAACCATTACCGCCAATGTTATAACTCATATTTCCTGCCCCATTCAGAAGGTTATCGATATCAGTGCTCATCCTTGGTTAAGCAAGATTCAGTTAGCAGAACCAGTCAGTCAGCATACAGAAATGGTCCAAATTGACATGCTGATTAGAAGTGATTACTATTATGATTTCGTTTTGCCAGAAATCGTTAGCTGTTCTGATGGTCTTCGGTTGGTTGCCTCGAGGATACCTGACCTCAGGTAGAATTGATAGCGTTCACCGTGTTGATTCTGCTTTGACAATGCTACTTTCTACAACAAGTAGCCAGCCGCCATCATTCTTCGATTTAGAAAAATTTTGGCGCCTTGAAGAGATTGGCATTAAAGATCAGTACGATCTGGGGAATGATGAAGCTGCGTTGCAGGCTTTCAACAAAACGGTCAAATTTGTTGGCGACAGATACGAAGTCTGTTGGCCGTGGAAAAGTCAGACTCCAGAATTGCCTCACAATTTTGGTTTGGCATTTGGACGTCTAAAATCGTTGCTGAAACGGATTCGACTAACAAGGAGCTACTTAGGCAATACGATTCTACTATCCGGGATCAAGAACGCCTGGGTATTGTAGAACAGGTGTCACTGGATAGCAGCGACAGCGATCATGCATTATATACCACATCACTGCGTAATAACTCCTGGCAAGATAACGCCTCCGCTACGTCATCGAAAGCGGATTTGAGTCTCAACGACTGCTTATATTGGGGTCCTGTCATGTTGTCAGACGTGTGTGGTTTATTGCTAAAAATCAGACAGCAAGCAATCGCTCTGGTAAGCGATATTGAAAAAGCTTTTTTGCAAGTGAACCTTTGTGTTACGGAGCGTGTTGTGACCCGATTCTTCTGGGTTAAGGACCTAACGAAACCTCCGTCTGGTAATAATTCGCTGGTTTTCCGATTTTGCAGAGTACAGTACCATTTGGAATTATTTCAAGCCCGTTACTACTAGCAGCGACTGTGAACCATCACCTGCTAAAAGTTAATACTGCAGTTTCTCGTGATTTAGCCCGCAACATGTACGTTGACAATGTCATCACTGGAAAGCAGGCTGTGGCGGATGCAAAGGCATTTTACAATCAGGCTAAACAACTGCTTCGAGCTGCAGGAATGAATTTATGGGAGTGGTTCAGCAACTCTGCAGAATTTTTGGAGCATGTGGAAACGGCCGACAAGGGGAATACGAAAATTACCAAGGTCCTGGGTCTCTCGTGGGATACAGAAAAGGACACAATTGCCTGCCCTGTCCCAAAACTAGATATTTCCACAATTAGAACGAAACGTCAGCTCTTGCAGTGTCTGGCCAAGGTGTGTGATCCGTGCGGTTATTTTGCACCTATAACTATTGCCGGCAAAATTTTGATGCAAATTTTGTGGCTGAAGAAATACGGCTGGGCCGAAGACGTTCCTGCTAATGTTTTGTCTCTGTGGCACGACTATTTTCACAATATGTCTAAAATAGGCACCACAGAGCTGTCTAGATGTATTGCTGGTGATATTCTAGACCATACAGCTGTTGAACTAGAACTGCATTGCTTCTGCGATGCATCAATAAAGGCATATGCAGCTGTCGTTTACCTGAGAGTTCTATCGGAGGGTTCTACTGATACAAACCTAGTGTTTACAAAGGCCAGAGTTTGTCCAACAAAAATTTTGAAAATACCCCGCCTAGAGTTAATGGCCGTGGTAATTGGGTTCCGTCTGCTTAAATTTGTTGAACGAGAACTCCAGTTGAAAATATGTCGACGAATCCTTTGGACAGATTCGACTTGTGTGTTAGATTGGATTCGGTCAACCCAAGTCCAAGCTGTTTTTGTTGAGAACCGGCTACGCGAGATCAAGTCTAGCCCCGAAATAAGCACCAGATACGTGCGATTGGCAGAAAACCCTGCTGATGTACTGTCAAGAGGCTGCGATTTTACACCCTTGCATCAATCCAGCTTTTGGTGGAACGGTCCTGCGTTTCTAAACTGGAATGATGACCTCTGGCCAGCCAATAAACTTTCGCGAAGTGATACGACTGACATAAGCTTACCCGCCGGAATAGCAAACGTAGAGTTGTCAGTCGAAGACTCCACAATAGGACTCGGATGTCTACTTACTCTGGCCGACTTCTCCAGCTTGTCTCGTTTACTTCGCGTTACATCGTGGCTATTACCGCCTGCAAGCAGATTGCTAGGCCCGGTCACAGTTGAAGAATTACTAGAGGCAAAAAAGCGATGGGTCATCCAACATCAAGCGGATAATTTTCTCAGCTTGAAGGCAAAAACTGGGCTTAAAGACTCGTCTCAGCCAGCTATTGTCCGTCAGCTTTGTCTGCTTGTAGACTCAGACGGCCTTATTCGGTGCAGAGGTCGACTGAGCAATGCACTAATTAGTGCTGAGGCCAAACAACCAAAACTTTTAGCTAAAAATGACCATTTTACGTACTTGGTGATAGTCGACTGTCATGGACGACTGTATCACGCGGGAGTTCGACATACTCTAGCGGAGCTGCGCTATGAGTTTTGGGTCATCCACGGTCGCTCACACGTAAAAAGTGCGCTCAAGCACTGCGTTGCTTGTAGAAAAGTAGATGGGGGTCCCTTCAAATTACCCGATGCGCCTTCTCTGCCTAGTTTTCGCGTGTCGCAGTCTTATCCATTCTCTACAGTGGGTATAGACTACGTGGGTCCGCTCTATGTGAAGGACTCATGTGGGCAGAAAACTAAAATTTGGATTTGCTTATATACGACTATTCGCGCCGTTCATCTGGAAGTTGTCCTGAACCTGTCAGCTGACCAATTTTTGCTGTGTCTTCGACGGTTCATAGCTATTTATGGCCGTCCCCAACTCATTGTGTCCGACCACGGTACATAGTTTCATGCGGCTAGTAAAGCTTTTTCACAGCTGTGGAAAGAGATGCTGCACGATTCGTACGTGCAGGATTTTTCTTCCGCAGAAGGAATTCGCTGGAAATTTGTCACAGAAAACTCACCTTGGATGGGTGGATTTTATGAGAGGATGATTGGGACCGTAAAACTGGCTTTGAAAAAAAGCCTTGGTCCGTTGTTGCTGTCTCTAGTGCAACTTCAAACAGTTGTTTTAGAAGTTGCGTCAGTCGTAAATTCTCGCCCGCTTACGTTTTTGGGGGAGGAAGTAGGGGATGTACCTTTGACGCCTGCCCATTTTTTGCTCAAAAAGGGGAGGGTCAGCATTCCTGAAATTTGTCCTGAACAGCCGGATTTGTTTGGACAGAAACAAACAACAACCGACTCGCTGGTAGGCGCCTGGAAGAAAACAAAAGCCAATCGTTCTGGCGGTCTTGGTCTCGGGACTAACTTCTCAGTCTGCGAGAGCGATATGCCAGAGCAGGACATCGCAATAGTAGTGAAATGTCACCAGAATGTGGTGCGGTGGTTCTTATTAAGGATTCCTTGCCTAGAAGCCGATGGATGCTTGGGCGCGTGCTTCAGCTAATTAAAAGTGCCGATGGTTTAGTCAGAGCTGCGGTGTTGGCTCTGCCAGGCGGCCGAAGGCTCACTCGCCCACTCAAGTTGTTGTATCCAATTGAACTAGGCGAGACTAAGCCAGTACCAAGGACTGTAGATTCTGAGCAATGTAGCAGCAAGCCAGCTGGTACTGAGCGACCAGTACGGCAAGCAGCCACAAAATCGATAGCGAAGAGTAGGAAAGTTCTAGCCTACGAAGCAGAAGAGCAGCTTGATCTATAAGCGTACAGTTATTTGTATGTGTCTATAGTAGTTCCCATTTGTACAGTAGTTTGTACATTTATCAGCAGTTATTTTTAGTTTGTGTATGTTTGTAATGAATGTTTTGTTTTTTTTGTCTTTCAGGAAACCCGGTGTTTGAGAACCTACATCAACTCGGGTCATCTTTTGTCGAGATTTCGAGTGTACAAGCATTTGTACCTCGGACCCAACGACACGAGATCGATCGAAGCATCGTTTTGGTACGTGATGCTGATTCAACATCACCACCTTAATTTGGCGGATCAGCTTTTGGGAGATACCGTGCTCCTAAGCGAACCGACACGGATCAGGCAGTGGGTAGCGACACAAGGGGTCGTGCTGGAGTCCAAATGGGTGTTCAGAGCTGCCGTCGTCTACCGTGATTTATTGCTGGACCAGCTATCCACGGACGACAGCCGGTTTTGTTCGGCTTTGTCTATTTTTGAAGCTGCTTCCGAATCCACAAGCATTGACTGTGAATTCATCGTGTGCGCCGGAAATGCAGAACTAGTCTGGTCTTGCGGCTTACGCGAGAAACTAGCTCGTGAAGCCGAGACATTTCCGGGCTTCAATTTGTACGGGGCGGTTTTGGGACAGGTCTGGCGCCGGATGGTAGACAAGGATTTGTCTCCATTTTGGAGTGTGTCGCGTTTGTTGCGGCCTTTACCCCATCAGCCAAGGCCTGCCAAGACTGTGCTCCTTTTGTCTGACAGTCAATGTCGACAACTGAAGGGCATTTATGGGGGTCTTGGCCATTTCTGGAGCCACCTATGATAGATTGGCTGCTGAAGTCCGAAATTAACACCTGGACTTGCAGAAATTTGCCATTGCTGTGGTAAATTGCGGCGTTAACGTGGCACGTCGACCATTCATGGAGCAGCGTCGATCCTGGTTACCGCTGGAACAACTTTTGCGAGCTCACGTGTCTGCTAACCCGCAGGCAAGGGTTCTTGTGAGCACTGCAATTCCCAACCCTCGTGGCCGCGGAATTGATGATCATTCAAACTGGGTCCAAAACCGGTTGGCTGGCACTTCCATTATGTGCCTTAACTGGTCCGGCCAGCCATCGAACCCCTACTGCAGCCCCAATGGTCAAATCGACCCGTTAATGTTTGACCGGGACTCGTTCCACTTGAGTCACAAAGGAGTTCGGCGCATGTGGGAGGCATGGTGCGACCTAATTCCGGATTTGCGGCTGGTCCCCTACTCCTTGTCCTCTGCCCTCTATCCCAATTCCCGAAAACGGGACGCTCGTGGTCGCTCTCGGCGCTGATTGACTATGAATAAATTCATTTGTTTCTTTAGCAATTTTGTATTTAGCATTTGTTGTCCCAAGGACCTAACTGTTTTTGTGATTTTTGGACTGTAGAAGGAATAATTTTTTGCTTTTTGGGAGTGTCGAACCTTATGTTCGAATGTTAACTTTTGTGATTACACTTGTACGATAAGGGTCAGCGTAATTTTTGTACGTACACAGTTATTGATTTTGTTTAGTCTGTCTGTCTGAGTCGGTGCAGTAATGTGGGCAGTTGTATGTGGAGTCTGGCCGAGTAAAGGCTGTTAGATTGGATTGTGCAGTTTGTCTGTATCGTGTGCGTACTCTTGATAGTTGGGCAGCGTGAGCGGGTTGCCGGTACTATAACGGATGCAGAGGTAATTTTCCGTTACAACTATAATGCTATTAATATGTTTCTCTTAAGTAGTGACTGGCATTACTTTTTGATAACTGCATGGATATTGATGTAATATGGTCGGTTTTTCTTGGTATTATAAATCAAGCTATTTCCGTTTTTGTTCCAATACGTTTTATTACCGAGAGTCGTAATTTTTCTTTGAATATCAATTTACGCAAACTTCAAAATAAAGAGAAAAAAACCAGAAAAAAATCTGGAAAGAAATTAAAATCCAAGCATATACATACTAGAAACAGTGCATAAAACAGCTAGACACCCTCAAAAAACAACTAGAATTCAGTTTCAGAAAACGTATATAAACAGCATTAACGTGGCTGAACAATAAAGAAAATCATCAGGGAACACTCTAAAAAAATTGAAAATGTCCAAGAAAGGGTTGGTGAAAAATCAGAAAAAAAAAACCAGAAAAAAAAACTAGAAAAAACCAGAAAAAACGTAGAAAACAGCTAGAAAAAAACTAGAAAAAAACCAGAAAAAAGTTAGAAAAAACCAGAAAAAAGCTAGAAAACATTCTCTATAGGGTCCAAAAAAAACCAGAAAAAAGTAGAAAAAAACTAGATCGTGAGACTGGCAGTTAGAAAAAAACCAAAAAAAAGTCAGAAAAAAGTTAGAAAAAATTAAAAAAAAACCAGAAAAAACTAGATATTCGTCAGGGAGAATTAGAAAAAAACTAGAAAAACTAGAAAAAAACTAGATAATTTTTTCTAGTTTTTTTTTGGTTTTTTTCTAGTTTTTTTCTAGAAATAATTTTCCTGTGGGGTGGGCTGTGGCCCCCCACTCTTTGAGCGGCAATACCTTACCCCTCCATCTGGTGGTTCACGTTGCTCCGCACAACCCCCCTCGGTGACGCTGGGTCACGTTGCTCCGCACCCCAGGTCGCAGCCCCCCCTTTGCGAAATCTTGGATACGCCACCACACAATGGCGTATATATAAAAGAGAGGATCGGGAGACCACTCAAATCGAGGAGCCGCGATGAGGGTCCCCAAAATTTGTAAAAAAAATTAGAAAAGGCCGTTTTTTGCGAAATTTTTACAAAATGTTGCAAATTTAGGGTATTTTTGGTCAACAAGGGATGGAGGGTTCCCAAAATTTGGATGCACTGTTCTGCAAAATTTGCACTAATTCAACAAAATTGTTGAAAAAATCCAGAAAACCCTAGATAAAATGGCAAAATGCAAGCAAATCAAGTTGTCCATAGAAAAACCCTTACAAATCTTACAAACATTCTCCAACAATTTCTAGAAATCTCAGAAAAACTCCAGAAAAACACCACACAGTAGAGCAGAAGGCGCTGAGTGTGCTTCGAGAAAATTCGCGTAA
>JASANF010011633.1:0-12571 GCA_030248245.1 Trissonchulus sp. WLG1_4
TCATTTTGTGTTAACCATTATTTCTTGGATTGCAAAAAAGTTATTCTAAATTTATTTTAAACCTTACTGATTGAAATTTGTTTAGTGCAGATACGACGGCCAGAAATGATGGTTTTGAATTATAGGATAGGGGATTTTCAGTAAGTTCAGTATTATTTGTATAAAAGTAAACTGCCTACTCTTCGGGTGGAATGCATAAAGGCAGTCTTACGTTAAAATCAGTCTAAAGACGTTCTATTTCAGTACATAATTTAGAACATCGTATAAAAAAATTCTACACGTATTACATAGGTTAGAACGTTGCCCTTAGACTGCGTTTAACAAGAATGAAGTAAGACTGACTTTATGCATTCCACCGTTTGTATCTACAAACGTTCAAACTGCTTTCAGGTGCTTCTATTCTGTCTCGCCCGAAGTACAAGAACCCAAATTGGACTCCATTTGACAACATGGTGAAAGGTCTACAAGGCTACGACGCTGTTCTTGGCAATCCGCTCTCTACCCATGGTTCTGACCCAGGCTGGAGGCAGCAAATCTTTGAGCCCACCTATTTTGAGGAAAATACCAAAGGGATGCGCCTGAGTGTGGGTCTGGAAGCTTCAGACGAGTTGCAATGTAAACGAAAGTTGTCTGTCTCAATTGTGTCATCAGTACAACAATATTTGAACGTCATTGGCAGCATTAGCAGTTTCGGTCAACAGGCCGGAGCAGATGCCATCTGGAACTGGAGAGAGGAAAAAACCGAATCGAAAACAGCATCAACGCCAAAGCAACAAAATCAAACGCATAATGTGAACGCCACACCGAAAGATCAATTGTTGGGGCTGAATGCATTGATGACTAGCAATACAAAGTTTGGAACAACAGAGCATTTTTTTGCCAAAGAACAGGGTATTATGACTATAATGACTTCTGACTGCTCCATCTATCGACTGCGCATAGATCGTTACGTTCTGCCCAAGTTTCGACCTGGGTTTTATGCCAGCGCCAGAAATTTGCTTACTTGTCCGAAAACGGAATTTGAAGAAACGTATAAGGACTTCATTCGCGACTATGGGACGCATTACAGCCGAAAATCTCTGATGGGCGCAAGAATATCCTACATAAAGCAGTTTTCAAAAAGTGTTCGTGAGCATTACACTAAAAGTGGTTTAGTGAAGGATATCCTAAACAGCTTGTCGGCTGGAGCCATAGTCGCAAACGTGCATGTTCCATATCACAGCATGCAGAACATTGGCAGCCTTTACGGTTCACACAAAGCAAAATTCGAAAGCAAGGAATCTGTATCCAGCATTGGGTCGTTTCCGCATGAGAATTTGGACGATTGGCTGAATCAACGATTTAACCGACCAGCACCCATTCGGTTTCAACTTACGCCAATTGTGGACCTGTTCACTCTACCAACTGTTCGAAATATGTTGAGCTTGAATTTGACAAAAACAGTTGTTGAAGAACGAGTTGGTTGGATAAAGAAACTCAACTCAAAATACTCCGAACTTTTCGATCTACCTAAACGGCGGTATACAGAGGGTTGCGGTGTTAATATGCAGTGCGATTTTAATGAAAACTGCAAGGAGGAATCTGCAACAACATATACATGCGCTCCAGGGGGTATGTTTATTTATTTTTTAGTAGCTACACAATAATGAGTAGTAGCCAATGTGAGTAGGCTAATTAATGATGATTTAGTAAAATCCATTAGAGTTTTACTGTGACTGTAACCTTTTCCGTTTTTAATATGTTGAAGTGCGTTTGCAGAGACATGCCTCAGATGTGAGCAAAAACATTTTAATATCATTAAATATTCATTAATTTTTTTTCAACTCAACAGAATGTACTTGTGTAAAGTTAAATTCTTACTGCTTGAATTTTTCAAATATTTCAAAATGCCTTGGTTAGTTTTTGATCAGTCATCACAGATCCTGCATCACAAGAACAGCGTTGGGCTCGGAGAGACACCGGCTCGCTTCACTAGGGGCCTATTACAGCTACGCTTTAATTTCAGTTGATAAAAATTTCGTTTTCGTTTTCGCTTTCGCTGAGGCGGTCTCAGCTGTCAAATTTATGGCGCTATGCTTCTTTAAAGTTTAGTATATTTATTTACGTAGCTGAGACTGAGAGCGGCAAACATAAATAGCAGAGCAATACTCAGGGCAGCAGAAAAAGACAGGCGCTCTCATCCATTAAAAACTAATCAAATCAAGTGTCTAGGCCTACAACTTTTGGGTCGCAATAGAAATTATTTGAGTTTCGTGCATTTCGTTTTCGTTTTCGCTTTCGTTTTCGTTTTCGTTTCGTTTTCGTTCAATTTAGTTCAACTGAAATTAAAGCGTAGCTGTACTTCCCCGGATTAAACGGAGTGGACTTATTTTAGTCCAAGGTTTGGGAATGGCAAATCGGGTAAAACGGCTAAACGAGTTAAAATAAGTCGGCGGCTTAATTTTTGTCTGACCCCATTCCAAATCTACCTCTGGACTAAACGGATTTTACATGCACGCTTTTAACATTAGCGTGCATAGTTAAGTCCATTTCGTCTAAATAAAAAGCAGCTCGCTAAAAATTAAGTCCGTTTAATCCTGAGGTTTTGGAATGGCATTTATAAGCTGAATCGTTAAATTATTTAGTCCGATTAAAATTGACCCTTTAATCCGGTAAAGGAAGGCAATCTTATGAAGTAAACCTTGTGATTCTGTAAAACTTTACACCGACAGGTTTCATTAGAGTGAATTTGTGCTATTCTGAACCAATGTTGTTCTGATGCGCCATTATGCAGTGAACGGATGCTAATTCCAAATTTATATTACAAATCTGTTAAGAAAAAATAGGTGATGTATTTCAGTTTTCCAATACGTTGGTTGCTACAACCAGACGCTTGACTGCTGGAATACTCAATCTGTAGAATGTTTAAACTCGGCGGCTTCTGATGTTTATCTCAAAGTCAGAGGAATCTCCGAGTCCGATGAATCGATAGACACTCGTTGTCAATTGGGCCATACCTGTACTTATATTTCGAAGAGTAAATTGAATATATCGGCTGAAGAAATACTCGTATATAGCGGGAATGAATCTAATGATACGTTAGCTCATCGCGATTACCCTAGTATAAGTATGCTTAACGATGTTCCCAGATGCTTATCTAGCACCCAAGTAGTCAGAAGCATCAATGACAATTCGACAAAACTGGAAAAAAAAATTTTTGAAAAAGTATCGCAGACCTTTCCCAATGTTACCAGGATATCGTATAAGCTCACACACCATGTTCCGTGCTATACATCATGTATTGTACGTAAATTGGGTAAGTTGGGATCATTTTAGTGAAATAATTTTTTGTTACAAACGTAAATTTGTAGATTTTATGACGATTTTATGTTCACAAAATTATGGCAATGATAATTATCGTTAACAATCCATAATAGTCTTTCAGATTCAAACAATATCAGCAACAAAGTTTTTTCCAACGATTTTGCCAATTGTCGTCCAGTAAAGCAAAAATACGATCATTTTCTTATTTATATTTATATTTCTTAATAACTTTCCTAATGTTTTGTTCCCAAGTAATTTTAAAATTATAAATGAATCTGACTACTGTACGGATTTGAAAATCGCAGTTTTCGTATTTCAGCAGAATGCTATGATTCAAAGCAAAAGTGTTGGTACAGAAAAAAATTCAACAGCAGTGAAACGAAGAAACGCTGTTTGTCATTTCTTGAGGATGTAAGCCGCGACAAACGCCTGCAAGAATCGTTAGATGAATTATCCATGTATACTGGTTACTGCTAAGCAAAATGTTTTCAAAGTTTACACTAGTTGACACTTGATACTTACAAATGGTATTGAAGTAGTTTGATACAATGGGGGCATTCACAAAGCGCGTTTAACTTTAGACGCTGACTAAAGCGCTCTATTCGAATGAAATAAAACATCGCAATAAAACATTCTGTTGTATGTGTATTTCATAGAATCACGTGTCCGACATAGACCAAATCCAAGTTAAACGCGCTTTGTGAATCCCACCCATTGTGTCTTTTTTATTGAAATAAAACTTGATACTAAAATATTCTTGTCAGCCAATCATGAGTCTGCCTCATGGGGGCGCAACGAGTAGTTTCCAAAAAACTCTGACAAATTCTAAAATTCAAAAAAAAAATGGATCATAGAGGTTGAGATATGACATTAGGCTATCGAATCATGTAAAAATCAGCTTCGACAGTATCAACAAAAATTTCGAGTAAAGGGACACTTTGCAACCTCAAAAAACTGTTTTTGCGCCTATAATTTGCACGTAAAATTGAATATTTCGGGAGCCCCGAGTAAAAAATTGGCTAAAGCATTGGTTCCAGTTTATTACATCTGCGATGCGCCTTCATTAGGGCTATATTGTGTGCAAATTTGAAGCAAATCGGAGAACCTAAAATTTTCACTTACAGGTAGCCCAAGGTAGCGCTCAACAACAAAACTCATGTTCGGCGCTCAGCTCATGTGTAACAGTGTAAAAAAAGGTCTAGTAAAAGAAAGTGCAAATTTAAGTTTGTAGCTACTAGCTAACCTCAATGATGTAATTGCAAAGACTTGAATGCAATTACGTTATTGACTAAAATTTAAACTTTAGATTATTCAATTGTGTCATAATAAAAAAAGAAACAAACAATTGCGTCATTTATCACGAGAAAAGTTAAATCCCAAAATTTTATAAGCTTGATCTTTAAAAAAGGGAATAACAAAACAGGCCAAATCACGGGACTCGCGAAAGGTCACTTATCTACAAACGCAAAAACCTAGTGCAAAGTTTTCGCAACCCGAAATCACCACTGACGTCAATGTTTACGTAGACGGTAAACAGAGACGGTATTTAAAGAACCGCTACAGCAAATCAGCAGTTCAGTTGGGAACTCGCGGGGCTCTGTTTAGGGCTAAGTAATTAAGGTCTAAGCCCACGTGGTAAGCCTTTGCCGTGTAGTAACGTACGTTTGCTGTATGTTAAACCTATGACGACTGTTGTTTTACTTGCGACTGAGTTTTGTGCAAACAAGCAGGATTTTTATGCAAACTTTTAGAATGAATTTCTGCTTTTGACACATACGAACTTTTACAAAGTTTAGTCCTGCCGCCAATAAATTCCTGAACACATACAATTATTTCCCAACAGTTTTTAACAAACTTCTATGTGAAAGCAAAGTAAAAATTAATGTTAATGCCTGTAATTTTGAACCTCCTACTACATTAATACAATATCTCAATAGTCAATACAATAAGGTTTCTTTCTAAATTTTTTGATTCTCCTCATATTTGCCGCATTTTTGCAGGTTTTTTGCCAATTGCAGAATTGAAAAAGATATATCATATTTTAGTTCTGAGTGAAAAAGAAATTTTTTTAAGATATCATCATATGCAGCAACTTTCATTCATGCGAACACTCTGTAAAAAATAACAAATTCTAGTGAAAGGTTTGGTATTATATCTACTACTTTAATCACACAAACAGACTCTAAACTGATTCTAAGAAATTGTTGCGCATAAGCAGAAACATAACATGGACGATGGTGTCACTATCAAGTAGGGCTAAAACTATTTCTTTGATAAAATTAGAAATGTTAAGCGTCTGATTCTAACTGCTCTAGTGTTGTAAATGAGAAATAGGGCCTATGAGACTCGGGGGCTGTGGTGTAGTGGTTAGCATGCTTGACTTCGAAGCAGGCGGCCCGGGTTCGATTCCCGGCGCCCCCATTTCTTTCATTCTTTCTAAATTGGGGCCTCCTCTTTCTATTCAACATAGTGGCGACCGTGACAGGACGGAGAGGATAGGGCCGGGTCCTCAGGACAGCCCTATCCCCGAACCGTCTTCGGAGGTGGGTTAGGAGCCACATGCCCTGGGTTGAGGTTGGCACTTCAACCCTTACGGTACTCGTGCTGTGTGCAGTATGAATGTGTACATAGTCTCTTTCCTGTGGGGTCCCTCGGTTAAGGGTAAGCCGGAAAACCCTCGGTTTCGGTTAGGGGTGAGCCGGAGAAAAACCCTCGGTTTCGGTTAGGGGTGAACCGGAGAAAACCCTCGGTATTGGTTGGGAATCGTTCTGGGTCGATGGAGAAACCCTGTGGTTGCGGGTAAGCCAGGAAACCCTGAGTGTGGTGTGATTGAAGTGGGCTTGGAGGCCTACGTGTGAATGTGCTCCGCCCTTGAGGCATCGGGTTCGCCCCGGGAGCATGAGTATCGACCGAGTATCGTTGCAGGGTCGCAACGATGTTCGAAGGGGGGACCCTGTTGTAAATGAGAAATAGGGCCTATGAGACTCGGGGGCTGTGGTGTAGTGGTTAGCATGCTTGACTTCGAAGCAGGCGGCCCGGGTTCGATTCCCGGCGCCCCCATTTCTTTCATTCTTTCTAAATTGGGGCCTCCTCTTTCTATTCAACACTAGAACAAATTTTGTCTTAAAATTAAACTTAAAAATTAAAATTAAACCTATTAGGTTACTTGAAAAATTATCAAGGTCAACCATTTTTGGCTTACAAACCTTAATTTAAATAAAACCTATTTAAGCTAAAATTCAATCGAGGCCAAGAGTAGGATATTTTAAATAGAAAAAAAATAACCTAGCCATGCCAAGACAGCAAGGGGTTTTTACTGGAAGAAAGACAGCATTTTCATCGGAACTCAATTGGGATTCGAACCACCCACCTCTGGATTTGCAGACCAGTGCTCTACCATTTAAGCTACTGAGCATGCTGAGTTTTCGTAAATCCCTTCAAGTACTCTAAGGGGCCTATGTTACTTCCCACTTACTTATACAATGCCGATTTAGAGAAGGGGGCTACTACGTTCACACTCTAAACTTGCAATTTATTAATTATTATATCTAATTTGTAATTAATTAGTTCTCGTACGCCTCGTCATGTCAAGACAGCAAGGGGGTTCTTACAAGACAGCAAGGGGGTTCTTACTGGAAGAAAGAAAGCATCTTCATCGGAATGACCCAAGGGGGATTCGAACCGCCAATCACTGGATTTGCAGACCAGCACTGTACCAGTTGAGCTACGGGACCAATGCTGAGCTTTCGTAAAATCCTTTAAATACTGTAACGGCCCTATCTTACACTTACTTATGCAATGCCGCTTTAGAGAATGAGGGGGCTAGGTTTTCACGTGCAACGTATTAATTATTCTAATTAATTTATCATTATCTGATTAGTTCTCGAACGTCGTACCTTAATTTGTTAAAAATTATAAATACAAAACGGAACTATCAAAAAATTATTAGTGGAAAAAACGTCGTTGTCCCCCCCCCTCTTCGGATGGGCACTTTTCGGCAAAAAAAACTCATCAAAGTAAGTCAAAACATTTCAAAACTTAAATCAAAACATTTCAATTTTTCTATTCAAAGTTAACAAAGCCCTACGCTTACTATATAACCCGATACTTTAACCGTATTTTGATGCAGAACAATGCACACATGTAATTAAAAAACGAAAAGTAATGTAAAGTCCTGCCGCCACTGAGGTGGCGGCAGGAATAAACCCTATGCACCTGCGTTACTTGTCCTGTTCTGCTTGCACTGTGTAGAATTAGATAACCGGTAACTAAGTACCTGGCCACTAGACGAGAGGTACCCGGTTACAACTAGTGCCGTGACCAGGATTAGCTTTTACTTCTATTTAATTCAGCAAAACCCTCCAAATTTCTGAGTTAGATCAAACGACGCATTCTGAACCTAGCGCGGGCTTTAGTGTTCAATCACCCCCACCAAGACGACTCCCGTCGGATTTTACTGAGCCACCCGGGGATTACATCTGGCGCTTCGATTATACTGTAGATACACCTACTTATTTTCGCCCTGCCAAAGAATATTTTGCTATGGCGACTCACCCACCGGGCAAAACTCCTCCACCCAATAAATAGCAAAACCACTTTATTTGTACATGAAAGAGACAGCAAAAAACCTATTTAGAATACAGTTCAGCACTTTAATGGAAATGTGTCAAGTGTTATGACCATGTCAAATTTCCTATTCACACTAATTTTGTTTTTGAACTAGCTCAGCGAAACGTCAACCGATTTTGACGATCTTGGTATCAAAAATCTAGACGTGATTGATCTTCGATTCTACATTTCTAGTTTAAATTTTGCATTAAACTAAATCAAATATTTAACATTTTCGAAGATTTATCAGCTTTTTAGGTTTTTCATTTTCTATTTGCTATTTTCACGGCTAAATAACTCGGCAAAGCTTCAACGTATTCTTATGTTTAACACATCAATTTAAAGCTAAGAAACAGCGCATTTTAGTGATATGAGTATTCATTTTATATCAATATTATAAATATAACAAAAAATTTCATGCTACGGCTACAAATTTGTCCAAGAAAATTTAAAAAAAAATTTATGACACTATGCACATCAAGTGAAAGCTCTTTTCTATCTGAACAACTTTCTTCCAAGACATTATGGTCAAAAATGCCACTGAAAAAAATTAAACGCCAAAATCGCTCATGTTACCAACTGTTATATAGTCAGGGTTATGAGCTCTGAAATATATTGCCATCATTTTTGACTAAAAACGCTCGAAAATGCGTGACAAGACGTGATGTTATATATTCTTTTTACGTAGCTTCTGTACTGTATTAGCGGTCGTATTGGAAGTCAATAGGTCACTTTAGACTATGGTAATGAAGTTTATTGTCGTGGTTGCCACGGCAACGCATAGGGTAAAACGGGGTAATATGGGCAGAAATTTGCCCCTTTTTGACCATATTAACTAAACCGCCATATAACTTATTACTGGTAATAGGTACATAACTAATTTTTACAGCATCAATACTAGTCCCCAAGACCTGCATACTTGTCAAATATAAAGTTAATACTTTTCGTAAAACAAAAGTTTATTTGGTATTATGGTCAATTTAGGGTTGTACGGTCATTTACGTTGGTATTAATAACTCATAATTGACTAAGTTCTCCAGTTTAAAATGTACGTCACGTATAGTCCAGTAACCCATGTTTCTAACAGTGTAAAAATTATAGCAATAGCTTAATTATAGCAGAGTATTCAGCCTGTCAAACTTTACATTTTTTCCGACGTAAATTTTTGCCCAAACGCACGTAATCGAAGTTAATTTACGCGTCGTAGATTTAAATTGCTTATATTTCGCATTTCAGTTCAGAATTTTGACAGTCTACAATAGCTGAGGTATTTTTTGGAAAGAACCAACCCATTTCGTTGATTGCTTCGCAATATTCAGGCGGTCAAAGTCAAAAGTCACCGTATTACCCCAAGTGACCGTATTACCCCGATTTACATTACGAGTTCATTATACTAAAAGATACGTCATGTACATGAAAGTGTCAATTTTCTGATTATGTGTGCCGTCTATATTCATAATATTTAACCAAAATGAAGGAAACTAAAATGTCTAGATGCCTTTTTTGCAATAATTGATAGGCATTGTAGTTTTTGTTTTCTCAAGCTATAAAGTTTTACGAAATTCAAAATAGTTCTATTTTGAAGCTTGGATTTAAAGTACTGAAGCAATGTAAAGACTTATATGAATGAAACTATGCATGTATTGAGACACCTACAAGTGAATTTATACTGAATTGGAATTAAACTTAATCAGGTCATATTCTTTCCAAAATGAAACATAACACAAAAACTTGAAAAAATGTCAAATTTGAGAAATTTGACAGCGTATTTTTGACAAACTGTCAAAATTGTTAACAAAACAAATACATGTGCTTACGGTCTAATTTTTTGTCTGTGAAATGCAAAAAACCGCTTATAAATAGCTTCTAAAACAACCGAGTAACAGCTCATCAAAAAATGCTGCATATACGAAACTACTACCTTAAGCAAAATATGAGTAGATTTTAGCGACATATCCCCACAACCAATTAACAAATTTCTATAATTTGTAGCTTAAATTATACTTAATAAATTATCTTATTTAATTGAGTGATAAAAATTGCATCTAAATAAATAATACTTCACTAAGTACAAAAGTATTCATTCTTAGCAGTAATTAAAGTACTGCGCATGAAAGATTCTGGAACACCTTTGAGAATAAAGTAATTAATTTTGAACATGCTGACACTTTTAAACTAAAAAATGCTTCACACAAAACTAAACTTGCAGACAATAAACTAGACAATAGACTAGGACAATAAAAAGCCCAAAAGTGCTGAAAAGGTCAAAAGTAGACTATAATTAATGAAGTGAAAAATGTTAATGATAAGTAAAATGCTTCGTTAAGGTGGTAGTTACGTTATCGAAGTTTTTGCAATAATTCAAAAGTTACTTGACCGAACCTAATCAAATTTGGCACGGACATTGCGAATGTAATTAGCTATATTTCAGCTATTTTTGACACTGATTTAAACTTTTACAGCTAGTTTATAGCTCAAAAACTGGATTTTTTGTGGATTTTTTGAGGATTTACAAAATTGTATGCAAATTTTTGTGGCTCTTACACTATTCAGAAAAGCCATTCAAAAAAGGTCTAACCCATTTTATTTTAAGAATATTTTCAGCTAAAATATGACATATTTCTGTTAATCGTTCTAGGCGATCTTTAACTTTGAAGTTTTTTACCTCAATTCTGAATTCTGATGCCAATATCACAAAATACCAATAACCACTTGACACCATAATTCACATGTATATAGTCCTTTATGCACCCATGATACCCGCAAAATTTGGTTAGTATATGTCATAGCAGCCAAGAGCATTGGCAGTGTTAATAAACCCCTTCAAAAATTGCAAATTTTCTTCAGTCTCCTGAAACGTCATTTTTTAAACTTTTGTCCGCCATTTTTTCAACGGTTACGGGAAAACTGTGCTTAATGTAAAATTAGCTGACCCTAATTAGGCCCTATTCAACTGAATTGAAATTTTTTTCAAAAATCCGTCATTTCTGAGCACAATGAGTGATTTCAGTTGAAGTAACCAATATCCTGTTCAGTTCATAAGAATGCAAAGAAAGCATATTTGACAGTAGCCAAATAAATTTGCGCTATACCTTTTTTGAATTGAGTGAAAAGGTTGAGTATTTTTCTAGTTACAGCCTACCAAAGTCATAAAAACTGCGGTTTCTTGACTTTTTAGAAAAATTTGAGGCAAACTTTTGCTCACTGTAAAAATCCGCTAAATTATTCCGTTTAGTTAAGCATACCAGCACTTTCATAACACATCAAATTGCCTTTGGTATAAATTTCTTGAGTGTATGTGGAATTTTTTTACCACAATGAAGAAATAGTGAAATACGGGGAAAAATGAATAAAATTGAGCTGATGAGCTTCACCAAAATAGCTGGCGTGCACACTATGAGTATCATCGACTCTTGAAAGAATGTAATTTTGTAAAAAATAAGTTGGTTAATAATATGCAAAAGACCGCTTGTAAATTGATTTAGTAATTGCTACAAAATAGAACATTGAAAAAAGCTGCGAAAACGTAACTACCACCTTAAGTGGCAGTCGGACAGTTCCGAGTCACTGAACAACAACTATCCACAATTCATAAAAAACCGTTCAAACAAGCACGTTTTGCGAGTAGGATTAGATTAATTTTGAGAGACTTCGTTCTCATTGCAATAAGATTGCAGTTTGCACTCCTCAAAATATTCTTCGAATTTAAAACGCGAGATCAAAATTTTTTAGAGCCAATATTTTAAATTTAATCAACCTTTCGTCAGTCTACTTGTGTGTGATTTCCCAATCGCAGTTTTGTCCGGCCAATCTGCGGTTCAAAGTTAGGTACACACCTTTATGCACACGCCGAATATTGCTTGTCGAGGTCCGCCGCAATTCCGCTCAGCCACAGACATCGTGTGACGTTTGACAATAGTTATTCAAACCAACTGTAATAGTATAAAGATGCTGTACATTTGCTCTATGTACTGAAAGTTCTGCTTTGTAAAAATTGTGTCAACTGCAACCAACCCACTTATTACAAATAAAACATGAGTAAGTCATGTCTGATGAACACCGCAACGGCATTGTCAACCGATACATCCCATGGTTGCTGATGTCACCTGAAGTCCATTCCACCATAGTTCTGACGTGCTGATAAACAGTCGATAAAACATTGTTGCATCATGTTGCGTTACAGCACTAGTTGCAAAATGTTGTATTACGGGAGTGTCAGTCTACAACCCTAGCCGTGTATTACAGTCGCATACTTACAGTCGCAAACACATTATACAAGCTGCTGTTGTTGCAGCACAGTTTGTAAGAAAGCACAGTAATGCATGAAGATTGACTATTAGGCGTATAAACTTATTGTAATGTATTTACTATGGACAAACGTTGTAGCCTGCATAAAACACAGCATGATCGCACACACATCCACACATTTAGCTAAGGTCGCCGCGTAAAAAAAGATGAGTTGACTAGAATAAAACTTTTACAGCATTATCCGCACTATCAAGTAGGGTGCCAATTGATATTGTGCACTCCTTCCTGCAAGGCTCAACACGTGTGAGTGTGCGTGTGTGTTAGTAAAAAAACGATAAATTGGCTAAGGCTCAGTCTCAGGGTGGCTATCGGGTTTGATTTGAGTTTGGACTTACGATAGGCTTAATTTTGG
>JASANF010011634.1:0-14742 GCA_030248245.1 Trissonchulus sp. WLG1_4
CTGACAGCTTAGCCTAGAGAATCCTGCCAACTAAGCCTAGGCGATGTCTTAAAACATAATAACGCACTCAAAATTATCCAAAAACAAAGATTATAGCCATTTTGGCTTCAAACTTTGGCCAGCACTCACTTCCCAAAACACTGAAAATGCAATTTTCACGGGGTCATAGCTCCTGAAAATACAAATTTGTGGATGGGGGTTCTATTACAAAAAATGCTTCCCTTGAGAATGCTTCCCTAAAAAATGCCCTACTCCGAAAGATAGGTCCACAAGTGAGAATTTGCTCAGCGCTGTCTAGCGAGAGTGATAAAACAGTGATAATAGAGTACAAATAGATTGAGAATATAGTCCGAAAAGAGTGAGAATTTGCTTCTGGCTAAATTTCTCACTGGTTTCGGATGCGTGCGAAAAGAGTGAGAAAAAGTCAGAATTCAGTGATAAAAAGTGTGAAGCGGGTGAGAAACGAGTGCGAAACGAGTGTAACTTTGCTCTTCTAATCGAGTGAGAAATTTTTCTCACTCTTTTTGCACCCTTTTTGGATGCGCCCTTTTCTTCCTGTGTATTTTCCCCCGTCCAACTGGGGGGCGCAACTGAGGCGGGGGGGGAGAAATTCAAACTGACATGTGACACGTTGAACACTGACAACTGAAAACACGTTTTTATAGGTTTTCGCATACGCTGAGTTCATTTTTAGCACTTTCCAAGCGAAAAAATGTTGATTTATACCTATACGAAAAAATTCAATTTTTGTCAAAAATCATCGTTTTTCGACATATTAGGGCTAATCGTCGAAAATTATGACCAATTCAGTCGTAATATCAGCCTGAAGTTTGATTGTCATAAAATAACACATAATAATATATTTAATACAGCTCTCTTAGCAACATATTTAGCTCATTTATACTAAAAATAGTAATTTTGCCAACTGAAAAGAGGCGAAATATACATAGTTAAATTGAGCTTGCATACAGTAGCGTAGCCAGGATTTTGCTGAGGAGACCGCGAGGCTCGGCTCGGCAAATTGCCTTTGGCTCGGCAATTTTGCCGAGCCAGGCCGAGAGCTGAGACTGCCGAGAATTTTCAAGAACTAACTTTCGAAAGTTTAAAAACTCTTTCCAGAATCCAAAAAGCTAGAGCTGTATATACTGTTTTTGTGTTTTTCCGTTAATAAACCACTCTCTCATACCGGTATATCCCGGGGGGAGGGCGGCCGCCCTGCCCATTTTTTATTGGAATTACTGCATGTAAGAATATTTGTGTATTAGGCGCAATCCATATAGTATAGGCGCAATCCATATAGTAATATTGTTGGTAAAATCCGGCTTCGTGGCGAAAATGGACGTAAAAAACGGGCCCTACACAGGAACCTGAATTTTCTGTAAAATTTTTTCAGTTACAAAATTTTCAGATGTTTTTTACAATTTCCAGCATTTTACAGACTTTCAGTGGAATTTCAGACAATTTTCAGAATAATTCAGGCAAAGTTCAGATAATTTTTACCCAGAATTCAGAGATTCTGAATTCTATCTGAAAAAATGTTACCGGCTAATTTTACATAAAATTCAGATTTACTGGTTTTCCTGTACTTTCAAGTAGCGATGTCGCGGATGTGACTTTTTTGACATCCGCGGATGCGGATGTTGACTTATCCGCGCGGATGCGGATCTTTTTAGAATACGTTCTAAGCAAGTTATGAGCCGAATTTTTGAAAACTTTTTACCAAAAAATATATATACTAAAAATAGAAAGTATATATGAAATGAATGCAAGAATGCATATACTAGGGAATGAGACTTAGATAAAACAGTTTGTATCAAAGTTGTGCATTCATTATCTTCTAAGCTATGCGCCGCCATCAAGAGTTTGTTTAAAACGCTATTGGTTAACTTCATGCCAACTCAAAGGCTATCGGCCTTGATGCTTTTGGTTTTGCTTGGTGTATAATCACTATACGTACTCTGTCTAGTCTTTCTAATCTACGAAAGCATGCAAGTTAAAAACTGATAATATTGTTTTGACAATTATTGCTTTACAAGTTTGTAGACTAGTCTCTCAAACATGCAAAACTTAGTTCGAATATGCCCGCAATATCAAATATTCGTGAAGCCTACTTTAGAAAAGAGCGATTTGCAACCAACAATGAGCTGAAAAAGCCTAGAATAAAGTTTCATCCACCGTTTTAAGAGCAAATAGCAAAAATATTGGTATATACATGCACAAAAATAAAAATTGTCGTCTGATTTTCTACATTTTTAGTAAATTTTGCCGAATCTGCAACATCCGCACATCCGCATTAAATTTTTGCGGATGCGGATGCGGATGCGGATATCCGCGACATCCCTAGTTTCAAGTTTCATCCTTTTGTCGACGTCATTGTGTAGCTATCGATATGAAAACTGATGAATTTTTATTGAATTTTCGCACAATTTGCAGTTTGCCACCAAAAGTTGCAAACATTTAGGGTACCCCGCTCCCGTGGTCGAGGGCCCCACAAAGGTCCCTCCTTTGGTTTTTATCGCCCGGCCGAAAAAAATTTCTGATAGGTCTCCAATTGACCAAATTTGGCCTAAAATTCAAAAAATTCTCATTTTTTTCTGGGGGCTGCCGCCCCCAGACCCCTGCAACTTAGTGGCTTACTATTCGTTGATATTATCTTTTAACAAAACCAATGCATGTCTGCAAGAGTACATTCTGCTGAACTTACTTGTGTAATATACTATCTGATATGATGTTCCCATCTTTTGTTTTACTTTTCTTGTCAGAAAATATTTCTGATACGTCTCCAGTTGACTAAATTCTGCCTAAAAATTTCAAAAATCTCCATTTTTTCCTGGGAGCTGCCGCCCCCAGACCCCTGCGACCTGCGGCTTAATTCTTTTCGCGTTTTCACCACTGACGGCCCGAATCTTTTGGCTGTTTCTGAATTTCAGGAAGGAGCTTCCCCCATCCCCTCCAACTGCATGAGTATCAAATAAAAGCTCTAATCCTTCCTTGCTTCTTGACATAATTCAAAATTTGTCACTTAAAAAAAGTTGTACCCCAAAACATTGATTCCCGGAGCGCACGATTAAATTTTGATAAAACCCAAAATTACCCATAGTCGGCCGGCTCGGCTCGGCTCGGCTCGGCACCGAAATTCCCGGCTCGGTCTAACCCTAATATATATATATATATATATATATATATATATATATATATATATATATATATATATATATATATATATATATATATATATATATATATATATATATATATATATATATATATATATATATATATATATTAGGGATGTCGCGGATGTCGCTTTTTGACATCCGCGGATGCGGATGCGGATGCGGATGTTGACTTCTGACATCCGCGCGGATGCGGATGCGGATCTTTTTAGAATACGTTCTAAACAAGTTATGAGCCAAATTTTTGAAACAATTTTCACCAAAAATACATAATACACTAAAAATAGCAAGTATGAATGCAAGAATGAAAGTACTAAGGAATGAGGCTTAGATAAAACAGTTTGTATCAAAGTTGTGCATTCATTATATATATCTTCTAAGCCATGCGCCGCCATCAACAGTTTGTTTAAAACGCTGTTGGTTAACTTTATGCCAACTCAAAGGCTATCGGCGTGACCCTCTGATTACTTGATGCTTTTGGTTTTGGTTGGTGTATAATCACTATACGTATTCTGTCTATTCTTTTTAATCTACGAAAACATGCAAGTTAAAAACCAATAATATTGTTTTGACAATTATTGCTTTACAAGTTTGTAGACTATTCTGTCTCAAACATGCAAAACTCAGTTAGAATATGCCCGCAATATCTAATATTTGTGAAGCCTACTTTAGAAAAGAGCGATTTGCAACCAACAATGAGGTGAAAAAGCCTAGAATAAAGTATCAATCCACCGTTTTAAGAGCAAAAATATCGGTATATACATGCACAAAAATCAAAATTACCGTCTGATTTTCTACATTTGCAGTAATTTTTGCCGAATCTGCAACATCCGCACATCCGCATTAAATTTTTGCGGATGCGGATGCGGATGTCAAAAAGTTGCGGATCATCCGCGGATGCGGATGCGGATATCCGCGACATCCCTAATATATATATATATATATATATATATATATATATAATATATATATATATATATATATATATATATATATATATATATATATATATATATATATCAGAAGCTAGCGCTTTTTGAAAATTTTGAAATAAAATTTGCATTGAAAACTTAATTTCAAGCCACATTTAGCCAAGAAAGTAGAATGATCGCGGGGGTCTGGGGCGGCAGCCCCCTGAAGCTAGCGCTTTTTGAAAATTTTGAAATAAAATTTGCATTGAAAACTTAATTTCAAGCCACATTTGGCCAAGAAAGTAAACGGATTGCGGGGGTCTGGGGGAGGCAGCCCCCAGACGCAAGCGCTTTTGTAAAACTTTGAAACAAAATTTGCAGTGAAAAAGCTATTGTCAAAAAAATGCTGTTTTTCCGACTTATTCCACCCCTAAGGGTTTTAACACCAATAATGTCACTTCAGATTTTTATTAAAAGGGGCGACAGCTATTTTGGGGGCTAGAGATCAGACTGGGGGCCTGGCTGACGATGTGGGTTTCATATTTTTATTAAAAGATGGGGTAGGAAGCGCATTTGAATCGAAAATAATTCCCCCTCCCCCGCTTCAGTCTGACCTTTAAAAACCAAAGACCGGTAAGAGCGTCACACCCCAAGCGTAGCGAACAAGTAGTTGCTGTATAATGCACTCACACATACAAGGTTTTAATAATAAAAGATCATAACAAGGAACAGAATAAACTATATACAGAGCTGCAGGGGTCTGGGGGCGGCAGCCCCCAGCAAAATTTGAGAATTTTTTAATTTTTAGGCCAAATTTGGTCAATTGGAGACGTATATGTATATCGGAAATTTTTGAAATTTTCTTACGAGTTGGCCAAAAGGGGGTTCCGCTTCCGCCCTTGGCTCCCAGGGGGGGGCCAAAAGCGCTGAGGGGGGGGGGGCAAAATCGCTGAGGGGGGGGGGCCGGGGCCGGGGGGCCCCGCCCCCCCCCCCCCCCTTGCTACGCCACTGCTTGCATATCAAAATTTTTACATTCTTTTCGCATATACAATAAATTAATTACATTTTCATATAAAATTAAGCATCATTAGCAGGGTTGGCAGTCTCGGTCTCGGTCTCGGTCTCGTAAAAAACCCGAGACTAGGCTGGTCTCGGTCTCGGTCTCGGTCTCGGTAGGAAAACCGAGACCTGCCATAGGGTGGTCTCGGTATTTCAGATGAGGCTGTTTTCAAAATTTCAAGTTTTCAATTTTTTCAATTTCAAGTTTTCAAAATTTTTTACGGTCACGAAGATTTTTTTTACGATTTAAGATTCCAAATAGAATGCCAAGCATGGAATGGTCAAAAGTCAAAACTGTCTGCCGCAGAAGAATGTCAGTTCACGGGCAAGCTAACTTCAAGTTTAAACTTTGTACATCAAGCTATTAATTAAAGTTTGAGCTACATAGAATGGGTTGTCTGACTTAGCGATATTGCATTTGTATGTGGAACCACTCAAGCATAATGTTAAACAGTATATAGAAATACTGGCCATTTACCAAACAGTGCTAACTTCGTAGTTGATTTGTAACTAAAAATTTGCTGGTTTCAGCTACGTTACGAAGCGCGAA
This sequence comes from Trissonchulus sp. WLG1_4, assembly GCA_030248245.1. NCBI lineage: Eukaryota > Metazoa > Nematoda > Enoplea > Enoplida > Ironidae > Trissonchulus > Trissonchulus sp. WLG1_4. The sequence goes on from JASANF010011634.1 coordinate 5,697, forward strand.
TTGGGTGGCAGTTTAATTGAATTTCTTGAGCCCCAACCTCTCAACGCATGTGAAAGCATTAAGTATCTGAAAAAACCTAGGCACAATCAAATGCTTTTTGGGCTATGGAGTGGTTGAGGCATCAAACCTCCCCCCCCCCCACCTAACTGTGTCAGCTGGAGAAACTTTTCTGGTCCGTGATGATGCTCCTAGTAGCACTTCTGATAGTATCCTGCACTTCTGATAGTATCACCACTGCACCAGCACGGACGATTCTACGCTGGCACCTGAGTCAGACTGTCAAAGTGCAAATAGATGGATGCAATGCACTATAAAACACACTGTGGTATGCGAAGAAGTGTGCAAAACTTTTAAAACATTCCAAAAGTTGACAGAATTGCGGAAAAATAATCCTATAGTCCGGCTGTCAATCACTTACTCTCATGCTTGCGGTCGTTTACAATGTTAAGTTTCTCGCAACTTCGCAAGTCATACACTCATAAACCTAACCTGATGGTCACTTTTTGTAACCTAATCACTATTTTTTCACATTTCAAAGTGTTTCAAATTTTTAAAATTGAAACTTGAAAAAAGGACCCCCAAGGGCTGGTCTCGGTCTCGTAGGTCTCGTTTGGGTGGTCTCGGTTGCTTGGTCTCGGTCTCGGTCTCGGTCTCGGTCTCGGTTGCAAACCCGAGACTTGCCAACCCTGATCATTAGGCATAAGTAGCGATTTTAACTGAAAGCGAATACCATAAATACGATTTACAAACGTCACTGATGCTCAGCAGCAAGCTGGGACTGACAGTCAGTTTCGGTTTAAAAGTGCAGCTTTATTTATGATTCCACAGCAGCAAGTGTCCTTTGATTTGATGCAAACAACAAAGACTAAGCCTTTTCTGACCCACCTACTAAGCCTGAGCCTAAGCACTAAGCCTCAGCCTAACCTAAGCACTAAGCCTAAGCACTAAGCCTAAGCCTGAGGCCTAATCTTATGGGAAAACCTGCTAATAAGCATCAAAAATAAATTTGCTGCACTAAAGTACACCTATCAGCTCCATATTTTAAAACAAATCCCAGCTATGGATCGAAATTTGCACTGTACCTTACCTGTGCTGTATATAACGCTTCAATCAGCCTGGCTCGGGTAGCTTCTTTTAAGGTTTTTTCAAATTGCATGAAAAACTAAAAAACAGTCGAAATTCGAAGTCGAATTATATTTGCGAACAGTCAAAAAAAAACATGTAATATTATTCTACTGAAAAGATGCCCACCAAATTTATGTAGTGATTTCTAATATAAATGTATGTTTGGAACTTGAAACCTTCAAACTGAAAGGTCTGAAATATTTGATAATATATTTTCAGCAACATAAACGTTTGAAAAACAGAAACAAAATCAGAAAAATGTTTGAATAAAAAAAGTTGAGCAGGAAAAACCTTGTTCGCTTTGAACTTTCTTTTTTGAGATTTTTTGTGTATTTTTTGAAGCGTAGGTCAGTCTCAAGTTTTTAAAATACCTTATTTTGATTTATTTTTATTTCGCTGTAATATTTTTCATCATAATTTATTTTTTGTAGAGTCTGGAATGTTTTTTCTTTTTTTAGACTTTTCCCCTCTCTGTAATTTTCTGCTCATCTGCTCATAGTTTTTCCAATAATTCACCAATACATGGCCAATGTCTATTTTATTATGGTATATTTGGAGGTGGCTGGTGGGGTGGCTGTGTTTTACCCAACGGTGGCTGGGGCTGGGGCCGGGGCTGGCAGGGTGGCTGGGTTTTACCCACTCCTCCCAACTGCACTCTTGATCCCAATTGTTACTGTTTATTTTCCGTAGATAATAAATTAATTGCATTTTCCAAGAAAAAATAGCTATCTTCGTTATGAGTAGCAATTTTTAATAAATTCGGTTACCATAATTACGAATTCAAAACGTCAGGGGGCCGTTGCACAAAAATTTATCAGTTATCAGTTATATATCAGTATAGCAAATAGCACAATAGCACATCTTGCACAATTTCACCACTACTGATCCTCTACTACTTATCAGACTTTTCTGTATTTATGTTCGTCCTATTCTCGAAACTGCATGTGAAGTTTGGTCCCCGTATTTAAAAAAGGATATCGATACCATTGAAAAAGTCCAAAGAGTCTTCACTAGACACAGGAAGAATGTGTTTGAATGTTTTTAACATGCTTTTTGCACTTTCGATTAACATGCTTTTAACATGTTTTTAGCATATTTTAACATGTTATTAACACGGTTTTAACATCTTTTAACATGTTTTTAAATAGTGTTAAAAACATGTTAAAAAATTTTAATTGAACACAGAGATTTTTTTTTGTTCCAAATTATGTTCTTTAGAACACCATTTTCTAAAAAAGAACACCAAAAAATAAAAAAGAACAACCGTAGAACAGCCAGCTGGAGCCGTGTAAAACCCCAGAATCGCGTCTGCAGTGCGCCAAAAATGTTTAATTTTTAAAAATTTTCTGGGGACTGCTATTATGTTTTAATGGTCTCTCTCTAGGGATCTTAAAAGAGCGACTAGAAGCGCTAAACGCGACTGAACAGTTTATTCTTTTCTTCAGATTGCAGTGCTGCGAATGTGTATAGGACTAGGGTACTTCATGGTGTTTAGAAGCAGCATTTAACAGCGTAAATGTACATGGGGATGGGGTGTGAGACGGGGTTTAAGGAGCAGAGGGCGCGTGGTTTGACGTTTATTCAGGAGACTTTATTGAACTTTTACAAAAAATACAAAATTTTCAGTATGAAATTTTTAGCATAAATTTGTCGTTTTCTTCAATTATTCAAAGTGCCGAGGTGCTCCTTTCTTTTCAAAACCCTGGCTAGTCCCTGATCTAAAGACAGCTTAACAATTCTAAACGTATATAGATCGTCAGGAGCTGATTTGTGGAGACTACAGCAAGAAGTGGTTGATATTATATAAATTAAATATATATAAATTTTGGTTGCCTCAGCCCAAATTTTGCAGACCCCCTGATCGACCGAAAATTTATACCGTAAATTTTGTATATACAATATTTCAAAAAAACAAACGCCTTTGACATCCAATTTGTCCACAATTCTTGAGACCCTCTCCAACTGCCCTCTCGATTCTGCCACCTCCCAAACCCACCCTCATACATGGATTGGGCATACTGGGGGGGGGGGGGTGGGAGTGAAGAAAATTCCTCCCCCCACCTGAAATATTTTTACAGTGAATTTCCTCCCCCCAGTGAATTATTACACAAGCTCCCCCTTTGGTTTTTCTTGCCCTGCCGAAAAAAATCCCGGAGACGTCTCCAATTGACCAAATTTGGCCTAAAAATCAAAATTTACCCACAATTTCTTCCGGGGGCCGCTGCCGGGCCCCCGCGGCCTCCTGCGGCGCAGTGGTGCGGCGCTCTCGGGGGGGGGGAAAAAAAAAAACCAAAAACACCCCCCCCCCCCATCAAAAACTGCAACTGCTAAGGGAGAAAAAAGAAGACGAGGCGCCACCCCCCCCCTTCAAAATCCAGACAACATTGTTTCTTCGGGAAAAAAGAAAACGCCCCACCCCCCTCTTTATTACAATTCTCCCTTTTTTTTCCGCGCGATTTTTTTTTCACACACTCTCTTCTTCGGCGGAGAGAGAAAAAAGTAAGGAAAAATGCCCTTGTCGGGCGGCTCCTTGGGTAGAATAGGTTACTGTCTGTCTAAAGCGGAAAAATACTTAGGCTGAGCTTGTAAAAGCATTGGTACAAGACTTTATTAACGAGAATATGCAATTCGTGTGAGCTCGTTAAAGTAGGTGGACTAGGTATACCTGTTGAGAATAGGAATATGATCTTCGTAGGGCAGACACTGTTTTCCGCACCCTATTCGCGCGACCTTCAGCTAAATTATATCATTTGCTCATGTAACATAGACTTTTTTTTACACTAACTCAACATTGGCAAATGGCAAAAACGTTAGAGCGGGCACTCGTAATAATTTTAGCTGAAATGTCGACTGTTGGCTGAACGGCTGAAATGATTCAGGGGTGTGCAAACAATCGGTCAGGGATTGCTAAAGTTCTCGGCTGACAATGACGCTGAAAACCCTACCTCGCACCAATGTATTTTGCACGCCATAAATGGGTCAATTTAGGTCGCAGTTTCTTGTAAGCTCTTGCTTTTAGATTATGGACTCTCAGATTATGGATTTGTTCCTACTTTAGCTTACACATCTAACACAATATGCATAATTCAAATATGATCGAATGAAGTAAGATGCTTACACAGTACATTACATATACATACATATAGTTTGATCAAACGATAAGTTAAGGATCTGGATAAGGTCTGCCGTTATCTCACAGAACCTTTTTATCACGCATATATACTTTACAACAATAATAATAATAAGAAGAAAATACCGTTGAAACAAACCCAGAACGGGCTGTAAGTTCGCGCGAATAGGGTGCGGAAAACAGTGTCTGCCCTACGAAGATCATATTCCTATTCTCAACAGGTATACCTAGTCCACCTACTTTAACGAGCTCACACGAATTGCATATTCTCGTTAATAAAGTCTTGTACCAATGCTTTTACAAGCTCAGCCTAAGTATTTTTCCGCTTTAGACAGACAGTAACCTATTCTACCCAAGGAGCCGCCCGACAAGGGCATTTTTCCTTACTAGTCCTCTCTCTTTTTCCGCTGTAGTGGAAACGAAGCACACTACATATACATAGCTATGTCTATGACGGCTTCACTGCTTGAAGCGGACCAATGTAGTATGTACGTAAGTGTAAGTGTATACATGTGTACATGTATATATATATATATATATCTGTCTATATACCTATGTAAAATTTGACCCGTTGGACCCCTGTTCGGGGGGTGTTGGAATCCATGGAGGTTCTAGACAAAAACAAACCACGGATTCGTAATCAGGGGCTCAAACGTGATATCAAAATTCCAATTTCGAAAATTTTTCCCCTGAACCCCTTGTCGGGAGGGGGTAGCTTGAGGGGGGGGGGGGGGCGTACGCGAGTCCACGAGAGTCATGGACAAAAACAAACCTCAGATTCGTGCTCAGGGGGTCAAATTACACCTATAAACAGCAAAATCTGAATTTAGAAGATTGACCCCTTGGACCACTTGTGGGAAGGGGGAGTACTCAGAAGGGGTCGTAGGAGAGTTCACGAGTCGTAGACAAAAAAATACTGATGATTCGTGTTCAGGAGGTCAAATTACACCTACGAACATCAAAATCTGAATTGCGAAAAATTGACCCCTTGGACCCCTGTCGGGGGGGGGTAACCTAAGGGAGGGGGTGGGGTCGCAGGGGAGTCAACGAGAGTCATAGACAAAAATAGACCTCAGATTCGTGTTCAGGGGGTCAAATTACACCTGTAAACATCAAAATCTGAATTTAGAAAAATTGACCCCTTGGACCCGTTGTGGGGGGGGGGGGTAAATACCCTAGGAAAGGGTCGTAGGAGAGTTCACGCGAGTCACAGACGAAAATGAACCTTGGATTCGTGTTCAGGGGGTCAAATTACCCCAATGGACATCAAAATTTCAAATTCAAAAAATTGACCCATTTTGCCCCCCTAGGTGGCACCCTGGGGGGCATGGGTGTCCAGAGTGGGTATAGGCAAAAAACAAACAAAACAAAACAAACCCGCCAACAGATCAAACAAGAACACCCGCAGGGGGGGGAACCCAGGGCAGGAAAACAAAAAAAAACCAGAGAACCCAACACAACCCAACCCCCACCAAAGGCCCAGCGCGAGAAGCACCCACAACAAACACCGGAACCCAAACAAAACCCCCCCAGAGTGGGTATAGGCAAAAATAAATCTCAGATTCGTGTTCAGGACACTAAACTACCCCTAGAGACAAGTTTTTGAGAATAAACTCGAAAAAAAAATTTTGACCCCAAAAATGCAAAAGGGTCCGGAGTCCCCTTTGGGAACACCCTAGGGGGGCAATCGGTGGGGCAATGGGTATTAATATGATATGTTCGCAAGTTCACGATCCATATTACACGAAAAAACTTGAACTATCATGAAAAATAAGCAGCAAACCTAATTATTCTACTGTGAAGTTACGTATGCGCATACATGACACACAGCCAACCGGGGGGTACCGTCTAGAGGACTATTCAACATCTGAGCAAGAAAGTGATAATACCAGTGAATGCACAGCACAGCATATACATATGGGTTTATATTCGTATACAAAACGACAGACCTCCAGCTATAACCATGATAGCTCCACTGCCCGTAGCGAGCCTACCCCCGTAATAAACGTGGCGGGGGGTATGGGCATGCCCTGGAGCTTATAGGCCGAAATTCAAAAAAAGCCCATGTTAGTTTCTATTCCACTATTGTACCACCTCACATGCAAAAGATCATGACTGGCCGTTTTGCGCAAATTCTTAAAAAGTGTGCTAAACTTTTTCGTACTTAGTCATTTTTTGGACCCCAAAAAAGGGGTTTCCCCCCTCCCAGCACAGCCTCTCACGGAAACACCCGAGCAAAACCATTTTTTCCGTGTCTATTGCAGGCTATACGAAATGTGAAAAACCAAAAAAGGTGTCGCTCGGATGAACTACCGGCGAGAAAAGTTCTGGGAAAAAAAAAAAAAGAGCGAAAGTCCGTGAATTTTGGGGGGTCCCCGGGGGTATCTCAGAAAATACTTGACCGATCCGGCTGAAATTTTGCCAGCACTTAGGTATTACAAAGGGGTATACATACACAAAATTTCGTGTAAAAAGCTCTTCTATATTTTGAGCTACAAAAAGTTCAAATTCTCAAAATCCGCAATAGTGCTAAATTTTCCTATTCTAGGGTTGGGCGCTATCGCGCCAACCCTGATCTGATTTGGCCAAAAAGTGCCGAAAATAGCACTTTCGTCGCGAAATTTTTGAAAAACGTTCCAAAATTGCGTCAAAACCATCAAATTTGTACAATTTTCCCATATGATGTGTCTAACGTTTCAAGCTTAATCTACATTTACAATTGGTGTCGATGGCTGTTTCCAACCTATTTAGTAAAATTAAGATTAAAAAAAAAAAAAAAAAAACAAAGCGGAAAAAACCCAACAACAACCAAAAACCTAAAAAGAACAACTCAATGGGGCGAAGAGAGACGGCCCAATTCTAATTATAAAAAAAAAAAATAATTAAATACACGCGCCGTTCCTTTTTTTTTTTTTTAATGATGGAACTAAACTACCTATATCTTCCCAATTGACCAAACAATAACTAAAATACTTTTTTTTTTTTTTTTGGGCCTCCCGCCCACCACTGCCCCGCGACCCTATGCGACTTTTTATTTTATTATCAAATTTTTATATTAAAATTAAAAAAAAAAAATTTAAACAAAAAACAAAAAAAAAAACCAACACCACAAACCCACCCCCAATTTTTGTCTAGGTACGCCACTGCTTAAAGGTAAAAGTTGAAAATTCTTTCAGAAAAATAATTCAAAGCCCCAAAATCGTAATGGAGAACGGTCAAGTGCCATAAAAAGTGATTTTAACCTAAAACACGCGCGTAGATAGCATTATAACCGCTCTACGCACTTTTTTTTAAAATGACGCAAAAAAATTTGGGCATATGCGTCAGACGACGCAAAATTTTTGACGAAAAAAACACTGCCTGACAACGCCCCGGGCTGCCGGCACTGAATCAAAGTTAGCCGGAAAAATTCTCCGATGCGCCTCCAATTGACTGAATTTAGCCTAAGAATCAAAAAAATCTCCATTTTTTTGTACTGGGGGCTGCATTTATATATATACTTGTGTAATACACTGTCCGATGTGAGCTTCCCATCTTTTGTATCAATTTTCTTGTCGGAAAAATTTTTTAACACGTCTCCAGTTAACCAAATTTGGCCTAAAACTTAAAATAATCTCGGATTTTTTTCTGGGGGCTGCCGTCCCCAGACCCGTCCCACTGTAAAAAATCGAAAAGTCATCCGCCCGAAATTTTTTTCTGGGAACGCAATTGTAGAATGATGTATGAATGGAAATTTTGGTTAAAAACATGAGTACGACGCCGTTTAAAACTTTCTGTAAAAAAGAACAAGTCATCGTAAAAAAGAACACTCAAAAATAAAAAAGAACAAGTTTTGAGCAGTGGTCGATTTGAAAAAAAAAACCCTGATTGAACATCAATTTAACACGTTTTTCGCATTAAATTTGCACAAATTTAACATATTTTTAACATGTGTTAAAAACATGTTAAATTTATGCTAAAACTTTTAGCATAGATTTAACATCTTTTTCGTATCTTTTTAGAATATGCGAAAAAGATGCAAAAAACATGTTAAAATCATGCTAAACTTGTTAGCATACTTTTAGCATGTTTTTAACATATGTTAAAATCATCTTAATTTTGAGTGAATTTGATGCGAAAAACATGTTGAAATGATGTTAAAGTTTTTTAACATGTTTTTAACACTATTCAAAAAACATGTTAAAAGATGTTAAAACCATGTTCATAACATGTTAAAATATGTTAAAAACATGTTAAACGCATGTTAATCGAAAGCGCAAAAAACATGTTAAAAACATTCGAACACTTTCTTCCTGTGAAAAAACTTCATGCTGATCTAGACTACGCGTCTAGGTGCTTGCAACTGCGGATTCATACTCTTGAATCTAGACGGGTATATCGCGATGTAGTTTTAGTGTATCAGATCCTGCATAATCTCATTGATTTAAATCTTAACGACTTTTTTGAATTACGTTCTGTTAGGGTTACTAGACCCCCTAGACGTCACAGCTTACAGTTTACTGTCCCTCGTTCTAACCTGACCCTAGTCCAGTCGTTTTTTTATCATATAGTAGTACATTTTTTTAACAATCTTACTAATCAGGTATGGGAGTACAGATCCATGGAAAATTTTAATGACAGTCTGTGTCGTTTTTTATATGGAGACACTTAAATACAAGTTATCACGCCAATATTGTTATTTGTTATTGTTATTATTTGCCCTAGTAAATTGAATTGAATTGAATAGCGTTGCACGACATTTATCAGTTATCAGTTATCAGCATTAGCGTTGCACAAGAACACTAACGTACC
>JASANF010011635.1:0-18521 GCA_030248245.1 Trissonchulus sp. WLG1_4
TGGTAATCCGAGGTTTATATACGAAACATGAAAACAGCAGTTCATGACACGGCAAACTGACCCAATGTGACAGACTATCGAAGGACTCTTCCTGCTCCATCACATAAGCAGAATCAGTCGCTGTCGTCATCTCGCAAAAATATAACACACACCTGAAGTCAGTCAAATATATATACCATTATATACAGGGTCAAACTGAAGATTAGGGGGGAAATATATAACTACATTTAGCTGCCCCCTGCTTCACACCCAATCCTCAAATTATAGTGGTGCGGGAATAAACCCTATTTTCAACTTTTCGGGTCGTCCTGTGCTCCACATAAATCGGATCCATTAATGGTCGCGGCTGTTATAACGGACACCTTTCGCCTAACTGTTGCACTAATAAAATGGATTCTAACTACTCACGTTTCTGAGTAATAAGCCTCGAAACCTCCGGGAAAAAACCCAATGCTGGAAAAAACCTCTAATGCGGGGAAAAACCCTGTCACTTTTTTCGGTTGTTCTATTAGCAGTGAGTATAAACTCAATTTCATCGTGTTCTACAACTCTTAGGCTGCAGTATGGACTTAAAAAACCGGTTTACCGACACATAAGTGACTCACAATGTTTCTTCAAAAATCGACCCTTTTTTACAGAAATGACTTCTGCCCCATCGTCAGCCATGCCCCCAATCTGATCTCTAGCCCCCAAAATAGCTGTCGCCCCTTTTAATAAAAATCTGAAGTGAAATTATTGGTGTTAAAACCCTTAGGGGTCGAATAAGTAGGAAAAACGGCATTTTTTCGACCAATAATTCGGAGTCCCCCTATATCCCCTAAACCTAGGGGGGGTCAAAATTGAACGCTCTTTCGAATAGGCTAGGTTAGAAATTTGTATAGTGGTGCGGGGAAAAAAAACCCTACGCGTTTTGCGGGGAAAAAAACCCTAGTGCTTCCTGGCCGAACCTCACGACATAGGACCTTTTTGAGTATGCAGGTGGAAAGCGCATCCCAAACTGACTTACCACACCAATTTCTGTGCAGTTTTGAGGCCTGTAGCGTTTTTTATAAAATTTCAAAATTTTGCATGTTGAAAAATTCCAAAGTGACAAAATTTTCCAAATTTTTGACTTGTCATAATTTTTCACAAAAACACTTTTGACCAACGCCGTTTGCATTTTTCAAGAGAGTTACCTTTCCTCTATACTTCTGAAGCTCGAAAACCGTGAAAAACGCTGTGGTTGACCAGTGACTGGTCAAAGTTTGTGCGGGAAAAAAACCCTATTGCGGGGAAAAAAACCCTATTTTGTTTGGCGGCATTTTTTTGCTAAACTCACCCATTGTTGCTACTAAAGTTAGTTCATCTGGGCTAACAACATGCGTAGAGTTCATTAAAACCGTTTATTCGGCCGCAAAACGTCGTTTTTTGTCATTTTGGGCCATACCCCGACACCCCTTACGAAACCTGTTTTGATGATGCTTCACCAAAATTTGGCATTTTTTGCAATATTTAGGTTTTAGCTGCTGCGTACCAATTAAATCCAAGAATGATAGACGCGGGCGGTGTTTGTCCGCTGTTTCTCACGTAATAAACAACGTAAAAATCTGTTTTTAATGCTTCTAAATACGGAAAAAATGCCTATTTGGGCAGAAGTCATTTCTGCCAAAACGGGTCGATTTTTGAAGAATCATTGTGAGTCACATGGATGTCGCAGAAACGGTTTTTTTAGTCCATACTGCAGCCTAAGAGTTGTAGAACACGATGGAATTGTGTTTATATTCCCTGCTAATAGAACAACCAGAAAAAGTGATAGGGTTTTTTCCCCGCATTAGGGTTTTTTTATCCCGCATAGGGTTTTTTTCCCGGAGGTTTCGAGACTCATTACTCAGAAACGTGAGTGGTTACAATCCATTTTATTAGTGCAACAGTTAGGCGAAAGATGGCCGTTATAACAGCCACGAGCATTAATGGATCCGATTTATGTGGAGCACAGGACGACCCGAAAAGTTGAAAATAGGGTTTTTTTTTCCCGCACCACTATAGGATGTAAGCTTTAGCTGGAAATCAAACTTTGTCCAAAAATTAAACTTTACATGAAATTTTTTGCGCAAAATTGGATTTAGTCAAAAATATAGTCAGATGGGGTAAAAAAAATACAAAATATGAGTACAAGGTTCTTTTGCTTTCCTGGATTAAGTTTCTCGGACAAACTTTTTTCCAACAATATATACCTCGCGGAGTTGCTCTACAAAACTACATATTAAACTTTTTTCTCTGCATTACTAATTTTATATAAATCGAAAAATAAACGTATTTTTACCCCCATTTTGGGGGAAAAAAATACGGTCGCGGGGAAAAAAATACGGGTCGATTCTGACCCATCCAAGAAACGCAGGCCAAAATGCTTCTACAGTTATGAAACTCAACTCAGACTTCCTCAATTTTTTAATTAAACTCGCACATAAAAGAAAAGGCCACTGAAATTGAAGCCCCAATAACACCACGACTACTTTTTACACTACACTCTTTTTTGAATTTTTTTTCAAAATTTTTTTCAGTCTACGTATTATTTCTTTGCAGTAAACTGAATCATTTGACGTAAAGACTGTACCGCGGACGCCGAAATTGGTGGCGACGCCCTGCTTGATAGCTTTTGCATACTTATTACTTATATAATTATAGTCCTAAATTAGTTAAAATTTCCTTCATTGCTGTCAATATTCAAATCGTGTTGTACCACAAATTGTATTCAGATTATGTATTTTAAAGAGTGAATAACCAATATTATCATCAGCTTCGCAACTTAGGCATCTGTGCGTCTGTATGTGTATTTATGTAGCTGGGCTCATCATTTGAACACCCTTGTGTAGTTCGAACCGCTCTGCTCGCAGTCGGTGGTCGTAGTACACTTGGCAGCCGTAGCACCTTCCTGTCCTTACTTTTTTCCGCAAAGAAAGTTGTTTTGGTTTGAAAACACGACATAAAAGCAAAAAGTACCCGTATTTTTCCCCCACAAGTCGACCAAAAATGGGGGGTAAAAAAAATATGGCTCCCATACGCGCCAACCAGTAGCAATAGAGAAGAACCATTTACATTTTGAAAGAAGGGTAGTTGACTATGCCACATGCGCAGCTGGTGCTGGAAAACAGCTACACACCGTGACAAGAGAAGCTTGTCAAAATTTTGTTGACCCTTGTAAAATGAGCCATGTTTTGGGTGCATGATTTTGTCAGCTTCATACTGTAAGCTGATCACAGATTATTACTAGGTAATATAATTAAGTAATGTAGCAGTAGTAATGCTTCCTTTGTATGTATTCAACAGGCATATACCTATTGGGGTTTTTCGTGGAGGGGGGTGTATTTTTTACCTCATGTTTTCGATCGTATTTTTTTACCATCTCTGACTATACTGAATCAAATGAAAACCTGCTGTTACCATTGAAAGAGCAGCTTTTAAGCTACTAAATGCTGAAAAAATTTTGTAAATCGGTTCAGGCTTTGAAAAGTTACATAACTTTTTCTGAAGCCACTAGGACCAGGCTGATTGAAGCGTTACAGCACAAGTATATACAGTTCCGTAGAAATTCCGGGCTATAGCTGCGATTTTTTTTAAAATATAAAGCTAGTTAGGGTTTTTTAGTGCGGTAAAGTTATTCCTTAGCAGGTTTTTTCTTTAATTTAGGCCTCAGGCTTAGTGATTAGGCTTAGGCTTAGTGCTTAGGCTTAGGTTAGGCTTAGTGCTTATGGTCATAATTTTCGATGATTAGCCCCAGTATATATGTCGAAAAACGATGATTTTCGACAAAAATTGAATTTTTTCAAAAAGGTATAAATCAACGTTTTATCGCTTGGAAAGTGCTAAAAATGAACTCAGCGCATGCGAAAACCTGTAAAAACGTGTTTTCACGGTGAAAAATATCAGTTTGAATCCCCCCCCCGCCTCAGTTGCACCCCGCCCGCATGTACCATTTTGGGATTTAAGTGGTACGCAGCAACTAAAGCCTAAATATTCCAAAAAATGTCAAATTTTGGTGAAACATCATCAAAACAGGTTCGAAAGGGCTTTCTGTCGGGGTATGGGCCAAAACGACAAAAAACGAAGTTTTGCGGCCGAATAAACAGTTTTAATGAACTCTACGCATGTTGATAGTAGACCAGATGAACCAACTTTAGTAGAACCAATGGGTGAGTTTAGCAAAAAATTGTCGGCAAACAAAATAGGGTTTTTGGGTTAAATGCAGTTGGGGGCGGGGGGAAATAGTGGACCTATTTTATTGAGTAGAGCACCTTGGGGGAAGCATTTTTGCTTCAAGAACCTCTATTTCATTTTTTGGATTTACTGAGATACGACCCCCCGAAGTCTGAACCCTCAGTCAGGGACGTTTTCGCAAATTTTTTCAGAAACCCTTATTTTTTCTCGTTCTAAACGTGCTTAAATGGAGTCTAAATATTGGTTAAAATTTTTTAGAATCAAAACAAAGGCTCTTTGACCGGGTTTTTGCCGAAAAATTGGCCAAATTCGCCAGAAACGTCCAATGTTTGACCAAATTCAAACTTGACCTTAATTTAGGCTTGGGCTTAGGCTTAGGGCTTAGGCTTAGTATGGGGCTTAGGCTTAGGCTTAGTATGGGGCTTAGGCTTAGGCTTAGGTTCAGGCTTAGGCTTAGGCTCAGGCTTAGGCAATAAAAAATCGAAATTTTCAGAAAAAATCATGCCAGCTTAGCCTAGAGAATCCTGCCAACTAAGCCTAGACGATGCCTTAAAACATCATAACGCACTCAAAACTATCCAAAAACAAAGATTACAGCCATTTCTGTCTTCAAACTATGGCCTACGTTCACTTCCAAAAACACTGAAAATGCAATTTTCAAGGGGTCATAGCTCAGAAAATACAAATTTGTGGATAGGGGTTCTATTACAAAAAATGCTTCCCTCAAGGTGCTCTACTCTAAAAAATAGGTCCACTATTCCCCCCCCCCCCCAACTGCACTTGATCCGGGTTTTTTCCCCGCAATAGGGTTTTTTCCCGCACAAACTTTGAAATGTCATAAGTCAACCACAACCTTTTTCACTGCTTTTGAGCTTTAGAAGTATAGAGAAAAGGTAACTCTGTTGAAAAATGCAAATGGTATTGGCCAAGTGTTTTTGTGAAAAATTATTACAAGTCAAAAATTAGAAAAATTTTGTCACTTTGAAATTTTTCAACATGCAAAATTTTGATATTTCATAAAAAATGCTACAGGCGGCAGAACTGCACAAAAATTGGTGTGGTATGGTAAGTCAGTTTGGGATGCGCTTTCTACCTACATACTGAAAAAGGGCCTATTTCTAACGGTTCGGCCAGGATTTTTTCCCCGCAAAACGCGTAGGGGTTTTTTTCCCGCACCACTATAAATGTGTTATACTATCCTTAAGGTGGCACTCGTGGGTTTTGGCCATTATTTTGAAAACGCGCGAAAATAACCATGCATCGTAAGAACAAAAGTTGATCAGAAGTGAATTTCCTTCAATTTGATATACATATCACATAAAAATTTTTTTGAACATTTTTGAGCAAATTTCGTCAAGAAAAATAGATTTTCACGGAAATGCCTTCACAAGCCAGTGCATTTACACGTATGTAATGAATTTGAAAGGCTGAAAAACACTAGCAGTTGTGTTTTACTGAAACGTAATTAAATATTTTTGGTGTTTTATTGAGTGTGGTATAAATTTTTTGTGAACTAACGCAATACTTTCTGCATGAGACAGAAATACAGTGCGTGTGAATACAAACGCAAATTTTCGGCTTGCGATTTTAAACAATTGGCTCAACGAAAAAAGTTAAAAATTGGCACATAAATGCACCTTGGCATCTTTGAGCGGTCGCAAAATTTGATTTTTGGCAAATCGATAGTATCTAAAAAATTTAGCCAAATTTATATTTTTCAAAAATCGCAATTTTAGTGTTTTTCGATATATCAATCATATTCATCAAAAATGACTTTTTGCGACCGCTTGATCACGTTGAGGCAAGCAAAATGAGCTATTGATTGTGCAACAGCTACTTTCTTGCGAGGAGAAATCGCAAGCCGAAATTCCACTCACGTTTGGTCTACAGTTGATGCTAATTTGTATCAATCAACTTCATTTTTAGTATTTAGGCATACTTTTACACCAGCTTGCCATTGTGTATCTAAAATTGGCCCCAAACTGCCGTTTTTTGAAAAGTCACATTTCAGGAGCGCCACCTTTTTCATGAAAATAAGCACTTTTCTAAAAACGGCAGTCTGAAGCCAATTCTAGATTCACAGTGGTAAGCTGGTGTAAAAGTATGCCCAAACACAAAAAATGAAGTTGATTGATACAAATTTGCATTCACTGTGGACCAAACGTGATAGAATTTCGGCTTTCGATTTCTCTTCCCAGCTACATAGCTGTTGCACAACCATTGCATTTTGCTCGCCTTAACGTGGTCGAGCGGTCGCAAAAAGTCATTTTTGATGAATATTATTGATATATTGAAAAACACTAAAATCGCGAATTTTGAAAAACGTAAATTTAACTAAATTTCTTAAATACTATCGATTTGCTCAAAATCAAATTTTGAGACCGCTCGAAGACAACGAGGTGCATTTATGTGCGAAATTTTAATTTTCCTCGTTGAGCCATTTTTTTAAATCGCAAGCCGAATATTTGCGTTTGTATTCACACGCACTTAATTTCAGCATAACGCAGAAAATACTGCTTTATTTTACAAAAATTTTACACCACACTCAATAAAACATTAAAACACCGAAAATTTTAATGTATGTTTAAGGTGGCGCTCCTGAAATGTGACTTTTCAAAAAACGGCAGTTTGGGGCCAATTTTAGATACACAATTGCAAGCTGGTGTAAAAGTATGCCTAAATATAAAAAATGAAGTTGACTGATACAAATTAGCATTCACTGTGGACCAAACGTGAGTGAAATTTCATCTTGCGATTTCTCTTCGCAAGTAAGTAGCTGTTGCACAAACAATAGCTCATTTTGCTCGCCTCAACGTGGTCAAGCGGTCGCAAAAAGTCATTTTTGATGAATATTATTGATATATCGAAAAACACTGAAATCACGATTTTCGAAAAACGTAAATAAGGGGAGAGTGCGAGAAAAATAAAAAAAATATTTTTATAAAAAAAATACAATCATTTTTAACCCAAAACGCGCCAGAAAAAACAAAACCGGACAGAGGACAGACAAAAAAAAAAAACAAAAAAACACACCATTAAACAAAAAAAAAAAATACAACAACTAATCAAAAAGAAAAAACCCTTAACTAAATTTCTTAAATACTATCGATTTGCTCAAAATCAAATTTTGAGACCGCGCGCAGACAACGAGGTGCATTTATGTGCCAAATTTCAACTTTCCTCGTTGAGCCAATTTTTTAGAAGCGCAAGCCGAAAATTTGCGTTTGTATTCACACGCACTTCATTTCAGCATCATGCGGAAAATATTGTCTTATTTTACAAAAAATTTGCACCACACTCAATAAAACGCCGAAAATTTTTAAGTATTTTTAAGAAAAACACAGCTGCTAGTGTTTTTCAATCTTCCAAAATCATTTCATACATGTAAATACACTGGCTTGTAAAGCTGTTTCCGGGATAATCTATGGCCCGTATTCTCATACTAACACTAACACTTAAAGTTAGTGTAAACCCTAACTTTAAGTGCTTCGTAGCACTAAAATTAGTATTAAATAACGATAATTAATTATCGTTTGCCGAATATTCACTCACGTTTGTTGCTCTGGGAGTAACGTGACATGATGACGTGATTTGAAATTTTGCCTCCAGTGTTCCTTTGTGCCATACTACATATATGTGTAGTAAAGTTTGACATTTGCCAACTTTTTTGCCAATTTTCGATGTAACCCCCGATTAAGTAAGGTGGCACTCCTGAAATGTGGGTTTTGGCCATTATTTTGAAAATGCGCGAAAATAACCATACATCGTAAGAACGAAAGTTGTTCAGGCTTGAATTTCCTTCAATTTGATGTGCATATCACAGGAAAAAAATTTGAAAAATTTTCAGCTTTTTTTAGCAAGAAAAATTGATTTTGAAATAGCTGAAATAGAAATTGAAATAGCTTTACAAGCCAGTGCATTTACACGTATGTAATGATTTTGGAAGATTGAAAAACACTAGCAGCTCTGTTTTACTTGAACATGCTTAAAAATTTTCGTTGTTTTATTGAGTACTGTCATGCAGCTGCTTTTTATTGAATAAATATTCTGATTGTAATTGTGGGTGTGGTGTAATTTTTTTGTAAAATAAAGCAGCATTTTTTGCATGACGCTGAAATAAAATGCGTGTGAATACAATCGCAAATTTTCGGCTTGCGATTTTAAAAAATTGGCGCTACGTGGATAATTAAAACTTGGCACATAAATGCACCTCGTTGTCTTCGAGCGATCGCGAAATTTGATTTTGAGCAAATCGATAGTATTTAAGATATTTAGTTAAAATTACGTTTTTTCGAAATTCGTGATTTTAGTGTTTTTCAATATATCAATCATAATCATCAAAAATGCCATTTTGCGACCGCTCGATCACATTATGGTTGGCAAAATGAGCTATCGTTTGTGCAACAGCTATCTAGCTGTGAAGAGAAATCGCAAGCCGAAAATCCACTCACGTTTGGTCTACAGTGATTGCTAATTTGTATCAATCAAATTCATATTTCGTGTTTGGGCATACTTTTACATCGGTTTGATATCGCACATCTAAATTTGGCCCCAGGTTACCGTTTTTTGAAAAGTCACATTTCAGGAGCGCCACCTTAAGGTGGTACTAACGAATGTGCAGTGTTTTTCAACAAGCTAGTATTCAATAATTAATTAGTTTTAGAACACATTCCTTATACCGTTCAAAAGCACTACTTTTATACTACTTTTATGCTAACTTTCATTTTACAACTCAATTGTTGATTTATGTGGCACGTTTTAAAAATGGACCAATTTGGCTATTTTGAGCACTTTCAAATCT
This sequence comes from Trissonchulus sp. WLG1_4, assembly GCA_030248245.1. Taxonomy (NCBI): domain Eukaryota; kingdom Metazoa; phylum Nematoda; class Enoplea; order Enoplida; family Ironidae; genus Trissonchulus; species Trissonchulus sp. WLG1_4. The sequence goes on from JASANF010011635.1 coordinate 8,996, forward strand.
GGCCACTTTTTGACAAGTTTAAACAACAAAAACATACGAGAAATTGCACAATTACTTAAAAGCGAATTATCTAAACCCAAAATGCATGATTTTATGATTTGTTAATTATTGAATGAAATATACGGTTTCAAAGTAAAAAGTGTCTGTTCACACGCAACTTTCGGAATATACATCTGCGCAAAAATATAAGCAATTTAAAAAATTTTCATTTTGGGTCTAGAAAAATTGCAAATGTTTATTCATGTTCATTTTTGTATTTACGCACTGCGCATGCGCTTAGAAAAGTGGCCAGAACTGTTAAATTTACATTCTCCTGTTGTGTAGTTTGGCTTGTTGGCTTGGCTTGCTCCTAAAATTTTTTCCCATGATCCCACTAACTTCATTTGCCATTATGTGCATATGAATCAATTTCTTGGAGACTTTATTTTTTAAAAATACAGTTTGAATTAACTGAATTTTTTCAAAAATTTAAAAAAACTGCACATTCGTTAGTACCACCTTAAGGGGGCGCTCCGGGAATCAAGGTATTGGGCCATAACTTTTTTCAGCTAACAAATTCGAACCTGTGTCAAGAAGCAAAGTTACTCAGAATGATGTGGGCTTTCATTTGATACCAATATCAACATATTTGGAAAATTGCCAAATTTTATAATTTTTACTGGCAAACAGCCAAATGGGTGAACATTGAGCAAAAATTTATTAAAATTTCATCAATTCACATCATTAGACACAAAAGAGATGTGAAAAATGTTTGAAACGGCAAAATTAATTTTTACGTCCATTTTTGCCCGCCAACCGGCTTTTTCCAAAAACTATGTTCGATTTGGTACATTTTTAACATTATCTAAAAAACAGTGTAACATTGCTTAGCTACCGAAACTGTTTTTTACTAAGGTCTTGGGTCCCCAAAATTCTGCAAAGTTTCAACGCAATCGGGCAACGCTACGCAAAGTTGCTGGCTCAAAAAAATTATACTGAGCAGTGCGCTCGATAATTTTCGGCATTCGATATCTTTTTGCTGCTTCAACCGATTCGGCTCAAATTTGGCATGAAGATAGCCTATCATTGTGCGCAGTTGAACATTCTTTCAGTCTTTTAAAATAATGTTCTAGACCATGATGCCACTGCTTTTAGTGCTGAGAAACCAACCTCGAAAATACAAAAATTGCAGTTTTACCAAATCCGCACTAAATAATCGAAAACAATAATAATGTTCAACTAGAGGAGCGCAAGGGCTTGATATATAAATCATAATTGCAAGACAAACATGCTATTAGTTATCGCTTGCCGAAAATTCACTCACGTGCAGTACTCTGGCAGTCACGTGACATTATCACATGATTTGAAATTTTTACACAAGGGTTTTTTCTTACCATACTAAATACTTATGTAGTAATATTCTAGTTTTATCAGGTTTTTGCTGACTTTTGAGGCAACTCCCGATTCCCGGAGCGCCCCTTTAAGTTAAACAGAACTGCTTGTGTTCTTAATCTTCCAAAATAATTTCATACGTGTAAATGCACCGGCTTGTACAGCTATTTCCGTGAAAATCCATTTTTTTCACGTGATATGTACATCAAATCAAAGGAAATGCAAGCCTGAACAACTTTCGTTCTTGCGACGTATGGTTATTTTTGCGCATTTTTGAAATAACGACCAAAACCCACATTTCAGGTGCGCCACATTAAGGTGGTACTAACGAATGTGCAGTGGTTTTTAATTTTTTTTAAATTTAGTTGATTCAAACTGCATTTTTTTAATAATAAGTCTGTAAAAAATTGATTCATTTACACAAAATGGCAAATGAAGTTAGCGGGATCATGTGAAAAATATTTAGGAGCAAGCTAAGCAAGATAAACTACACAACAAGAGAATGGAAATTTAACAGTTCTGGCCACTTTTCTAAGCGCATGCGCTGCGCATAAACACAAAAATGAACACGAATAAACTTTCGCAAATTTTCTAGACCCAAAATGAAATTTTTTTAATTTGCTTATATTTTTGCACAGATATAGAACCCGAAAGTTGAGTGTGAATAGACACTTTTGACTTTGAAAGCTCATATTTCGGTTAATAATTGACGAATCATAAAATCGTGCATTTTGGGACTAGATAATTTATTTTTAAATATTTGTGCCGTTTTTGGCATGTTTTTGTTGTTTAGACTCTTCAAAAAGTGGCCAGATTTGGAAGTGCTCACAAAAGCCAAATTGGTCTACTTTGCGCATGTGCCATACAAATCATCTTTGCAGTTGAAAAATAAAACTTCACATAAATGTAGAAGAAAAGTAGTGCGTTATAACAGTATAAAAAATGTTCTCTAAAGTTAATTAATTATTGAGTACTAGCCTGTTGAAAAACACTGCACATTCGTTACTACCACCTTAATCATTGAGTACTAGCCTGTTGAAAAACACTGCACATTTATTACTACTACCTTAAGGTGGCGCTCCGAGATTTTGCACGTGCTTTAAAAATTGTGTATTCTTGCTTTAATGGGTATATTGGAATTTAACAAACTGATCAAACGTATCAAACTGAGCATTTTTGCAAGAGGATTTGACTCAATTCATTTTTTGTGTCTGTCACGTGATTTGCGAAAACCCTATTCACAGGCATACATAACTCAATTCAAACTCTATCAATCTGGACAATCTATAGCTCGTTTGAAAGGTTTTGGGATGATAAATTTTTTGTTTTGCGAACTTCGTTTTAAATTTTGAGTTATGACGATTTTAAACTTTTCATGCAACTTCAGCAACAAGTATCTCGCTTCAAAGTCCATTTATTGAAAAAATGAAAATTAGTCAGTTTCTATGATTATTGTTATATATAGTGTCAAAATTGTATGTCTCAACTCAAAACATGCGATTCGAAATCTGTGCCCTTTGGCGAAAAACATTGGTATTTTATTGAAAAGTTGCTTGGCTTGTTGCGTGTTTTTATTTTTCTAGCTGAACGACTTGATTTGACAGACGATTGTTTCAACTATGTTTGTCTATTTATCAAAGAGGTAAGTAATATAATTTTGCATAGATTTTTTTGCGCACTTTTTTATAGTTTGGTTATATTGAAAAATTATTCACAAAAACGCAAATTTCAGATTATAGAATTTTTTCAATTTTTTTTATTTTGAGTTATATACATCAATCGACTCCTGAACTCCTTTTGAACAACTTTTCTTTAAGAACCATCGGTCGATTTCGCTCCAGAAAAAATAATCCGTCAAAAAACAGATTCTCGAAGCACCACCTTACGGGGGCGCTCCGGGAATCAAAGATTTGTGCTATATTTTTTTGAAAACAGCAAAAATGACCTGTCATTTTTGAAAAAAAGTTGTCCAGAATCCTATTTGAAATGTTTTGACGTGTATATCTCCATAACAAAAGATTTGGAAACAATTAAACAACTTACTGATTTTATTTTTTGTTTTAACCCATTTGATTCAGTGTTTCAAAAGCATTATACCATGTGCACGGGCCCGGAAGAGGGCTTTGTATTACTTGTTTGCTGAACTTTAATCAACCGTAATTTGCTTGGTTTGGACTTATATTTTTATGATTTTGGAACCGCGTATATATAATTTATTTCTGTTCAGAAACCTGCATGTTTTTTCTGCTTCCGATTGCTATTAATTTCATTGCTTTATGTTCGCTTTCTTTGGAAGTTTTTAACGCTTATTTCTACGCTTTATTTGCCCTTGTTTTTCTTTATTATTTCTATTTCAAATGGCGTATAACGTATTATTTTAACCCAATATATATGTTGACGGACTAACGTTTGTGCGGTTGTGCCTCTCTTATTTATATACTCTGACAACTGGACAAATGCTGCTTGTTATGCCTAGTTGCACTGCAAAAGCAACTCCTCCCAACTCGCGGTCAGCCGCCAGTAAGACTCAAAAGTTTACTTCTGCCTCGGCTGCAGCGTTACAGTCCAGTCCTTGTTTATGTGGCGTGTGCTCAAAATCTGTGGGCGATATTGGGGTGCAGTGCGATCTTTGTAATAGCTGGTTACACGTCAGTTGCATTGGTCTGCCTGCAAACTCGTACCCACGAATTGGAAACATAGCGATGATTGGCATTTTTTTCGGTACGTGCCAAAAGGAGAAAAAGTTGGAAAAATTGAAGCGATGTCAAAGTCAAGTAAGTCCCCAAACGACACAGCAAACACAAACTCCCAAACGACACAGCAAACACAAACTGATAATGTGGACTGTACTAGTAGTAAACTCCCGACTCTGTCTGTGTCCACTCAGACGCATATTTTTACCGATCCATCATCTGTAGACAGCTCGATACGGTTAAGCTTGCCTAATCAAGGCCAATGTAGTCAGTTTTGAATTGTACAAGGCTTTGAAGACCCCTTGTCAAACATGTTCCATTTTGATTTTACTTTTGATGGTATCGTTCAGTAGAACATTATTATCAGGCCAAACGGGCCCTCATTATTGATGATGGTTATTTTGTTTGTTTTATTTTTGACAATTACTTGTTTTAATTTAATGCTGCATGTTAGTAAGCATATCTGTTGGTTCTTTGCTGCCTTCGTTTCGGTATTTGTTTTATTGACCGAAATGAATTTGATTTGATTTGATTACTTAACTTTCAAACAAACTCAGCAAGTAAGCCAGTGCATCAACGATTTACGAGGTTTTGCAAACCTTTAATACCGAGTTCAAATTGGTCTTAATTTAAATTTAAAACAATTTTATTGCGTTTTATGCGAAAAATTTACAAAAAAATCAATTTTTAGAAGTATCAGACTCAAATAAAGGTAGTGTGAATATAAAACTAAGTTTTGTGTTACCGGTGTCTTAATTGGCCGGCCGGCCGGCCGTCTATTCCCAGCCCGGCTTTTTTTGGCAATAGCAATGGCCATTAGCTTACAATTAGGGAAAAAAGTCAACTTGTTTTTATTTAAGTTAAAGTTAAAGTTAAAGTTAGGCAAAAGGCCTAGTTTTAGTTAAAGTTAAAGTTAAAGTTAGACCACTAACTTTTTTCAAAGTTAAAGTTAAAGTTTGATCTCCGTTTTCGTTAAAGTTAAAGTTAAAGTATGACCACTAACTTTTTTAAAAGTTAAAGTTAAAGTTTTACCCCTAACTTTTTTAAATGAAGTTAGATTAAGATCCAAAACTTTTTTAGTTAAGGTTATAAAGAGTTGTTTTAGACAGATAAACATATCTTTCAGCTTTTTACATAACCACACTGCGTAACTTTAGTGAATAGACATTAATGGGTGAGCCGAGAGTTGGGAATGCCAGAAAACTTTCCAGAACTTCCGCAAACTACTAGAAGTAGTTTTACTGACATTTCCAGACTTGACCGGAAGATGGACTTGACGGGCTTAAAATATTTCTAAGCTGGATGAAAGTTTCTAATAAACTGTTTTTTAAAAATGATCCCAGTGGTTACTGTAGTCCGTGGGGGTCAATTGGGTTCATGGTAACAAAAATAAAGCCCTGGTTTCAAGGGCGGACGGTGGGTGAGATGGGGAATACCGTATTTCCTCGAATAAAGCTCCGGGGGCTTTATTATTTCGTGCCGGTCCAAACGGGGGCTTTATTCAAGGCGGGGGTTTTTATCGAAACATCAAATGTTCGTCGTTGAAAATGTTCGTCGTTGAAAAACAAATGTTCGTCGTTGAAAAACAAATGTTCGTCGTTGAAAGTTCGTCGTTGAAATTGTTCGTCGTTGAAAAATTTTTCAACGACGAGCTTTGGTTTTTTAGAACATTATTATGTTCTAAAAGACAAAAGCTCGTCGTTGAAAAAATTTTCAACGACGAACATTTCAACGGAGCTCAAGACATCCGTTAAAATGTTCGCCGTTGAAAATTTTTCAACGACGAACATTTGTTTTTCAACGACGAACATTTGTTTTTCAACGACGAACATTTGTTTTTTCAACGACGAACATTTTCAACGACGAACATTTGTTTTTCAACGACGAACATTTGTCCTATAATTACGTGTTATGTTCGTCGTCGAAAATGTTTCGATCAACCCAAAGTTTCAACGACGAACATTTTCAACGACGAACATTTTGCTTCGATAAATCGGGCCCAGTTGCTCGAACTCAGTTGCGTTGATAAGCATTAAGATAGGGATAAAAGGTTAATAACTCATTATTTATTCATAGTCTGCTTGCAAAAAACATTAAAAAAGGTTTGCAAATACCTTTGGGGATATTTTGACAAACTTTCAGCGAAATTGTTTGAGAAACTTTTGAGATTTAAACTTTTTTCAATTGCTTATATAACACAATATTTTGTATATAATTTTTTATATAATTGATATAACACAGGCAGAAAGGAGAGTGTCGCACTCTTCTTCAAAATAGAGTGAGACACTATTATGTACTCTTGCTCGTGTATATAGACATTTAAATGCAGCATATTGTACTCGTGTATACATGCACAGGCTTTGATGAAAAATAATAGCAAGGAATAATAAGCCACATAGTCGCAGGGGTTTGAGGGGGCAGCTCCTAGAAAAAATTGGGGGAAATTTTTTTTAGGCCTAAGTTGGACAGTTGGAGACGTATCAGAAAATTTTTTTGAGCGGACCATAAAAATTAAAGGGGGGACCCTTGTGTAAAAATTCACTTGGAAAAAGTTTCGGGGGGAATACCAACCTTCCCCCCTGGGTACGCCTTTGCCCGACATGAGATCGAAATCGAAGTGGTGACATCAAACCTTCCAACTATAGGCAAATTTGGTATCAATTCAATCACGCAATCGCATATTTTGACAAGAAAATCTACGATCACAACAGTTTTTTGACACAAGTTGCGTACATTTTTCGCAAAAAGTTGAGTATCAGACCCTCGAAGTATCAACTACTTGTGGACTAGCGCTTTTGACCACTCGACAAACAAAAGTTCTTAAATTACAAAATTTTGACAACTCAATAGTCAATACCCAAAGTGACCAATATTTTATTAAAAATTGTAAAAAAACCTGTCTGCAAAAAAAGAGCAGTCAGTTCCCATACTGACTTTACGTGTTAATTATATTTGCTGGACAACATGTGGCTGCTACTTTTTACACTATGCAGTTGCAGAGATGATTCTCTAAAAGGAACAAATATACCACTACACTACTTCAAAAATACAATTATATGAGCGCCTTACAATATGTTGTGAATGCGTTAAGCTGAGCGGCCTCCAGTAAAAATAGTACCACGACCAACAATTACGGACTACGGTTGTGTACAGCGTCGGAGGAAAAAAATTAAATTTGACAACAATTTTAGTTAACTAGAACATCAATTAAAATATTTCTTTAATTATCTTACCGTAAATCAAAAAAGTTTAAAAAAAGTTTAGATTCGAAATTTTGAATAAAAGTTATAATTTAAGTTAAAGTTAAGAAATTGGCGGAATTTAAGTTAAAGTTAAAGTATGGGTGCTTGAATTTAAATTAAGTTAAAGTTAAAGTAAGACCCTTAACTTTTTTTAAGTTAAAGTTAAAGTTAAAGTAAGACCCCTAACTTTTTTAATTTTAGTTAAAGTTAAAGTTTAATTTTTTTGCCCTACTTACAATACGTTCATTGACATGAACTTATCTCTCCAATGACACTATTTTTGTGTTTCTGCTATATTCACAGCAAAAGTTATTTCAGTTTTTCTGGTTAACTTCCAGAAATGACTGACTAGTAGTGGTGTGTGGCGGAGGATTTGCGAAGTAAAAATAACTCCGATTTACGTCCCTTCAAAATCATACGGACTGTAAAGTAGAAAAATAAAAAATAATGGCGCTTCTTTTAGAGTGTTGGATGGAGCCGACTATAAACTTTGAGTTTTCATTTAGGTACATTGTATTAAACTTTGCTGACAGCAACTATAAAATAACTCCATTTTACGTAGCGTATAACTTGATAACCTGGCAAGCACACGAGAATCGAAAGGGAAACGTCTAAATAATCAGTAGGACACTTTTAGATTTAGGGGACAGTTAGTCAACACTTCCATTATCATTATTAATAGTATAGTGTATATATATTATTTAGACACACAGAATATAGACACACAAGTCATGATCAGTACTCAATCAGGAGGTTCACTTATCAGACCAGCATGTCTGTGTAGTGTGCATATTGACAATCATTGCCCACAAGATTGATTTTTAGCATTGTAATAGTATTTTGAATGAAATAACAGATGCGTTTATTCGATAAGTTAACTTTTGATCTTATTATAAATTAAATGCATTTAGAGCATAATGCATATCCATAGAGCACAGGCCGTGGCACGTTGTTTAAAAAACTTAATAATTGTAACCAATTCAGTTTTTTAACTACTGCGTATTTTTTGCATTTTATCAACATATAATAGTAGCGAAATAACGTAAGCTTCGCTATATGGGTAAAATTGTTTAGACAAAACTAAATATGGATAATAAAATAAGACAGCTGTAAGGACCGGTTCCCATTGGGCAGAAATAAGAAATAAGAATTAAGAAATAAGAAATAGAAATAAGAAATAATGGGCAGAAATAAGAAATCAGAAATAAGAATTAAAGCCTTATGCGTTCACAATGCAGAAATAAGAAATAAGCCCATTTCAAGCTGTTATTTGATTGGCTGGGGGTGAATATAGGCACAGAATATATAGTGAATATATGTAGAATATACAGAATATACAGTGAATATATGTACAGAGCGATATTTGAATTGTCCAATCAGCAGAAAGGAAGGCGTGGCATAGCATCGCAAGCTCCAACCAACGCTTCTGATTTGCTAACTCCTTATTTCTTATTTCTTAAGTTAAAATGAATTTAACTTCTTATTTTAGAAATAAGGTTTGTTATTTCTGAAAAAACAAAAGCTTATTTCTGCAGTGGGAATGCCATTTTATTTCTGAAATAAGACCTTATTTCTTATTTCTGGTTACTTATTTCTTATTTCTGCCCAGTGGGAACCGGCCCTAAGTAAAATATAAAGTATTTTGTGTTTTTTTAACACGTTATTTCTATTTTTAAAGTCAAACAGGTGTGTTTATTTGATAAGTTGACTTTTGATCAAACTTTAGTATTCAATTTTAATACAGTATTTAGGTCGTTGTGCGTCATTTTTGTTTCAAACGTAGCTTGATAACTTGTTCATTTAGGCCCTCAAAAATTTTGTCATCAATCATATTTCTGTGGGTTTACATTTGGTTGGGGGGGAAAAATTATTTTCGGCCCTAATTCGTTTCCTACCCCATCTTTTAATAAAAATACATATGAAACCCACATCGTCAGCCATGCCCCCAATCTGATCTCTAGCCCCAAAAATAGCTGTCACCTTTTTTAATAAAAGTCTGAATTGAAATTATTGGTGTTAAAACCCTTAGGGGGCGAATAAGTCAAAAAAACGACATTTTTCCGCCTAATAATTCGGAGTCCCCCAATAATCCCCAAGCCCAGGAGTGGTCAAAATTAAACGTTCTTTCGAATAGGTTAAATTAGAAGTTTGTAGGAAGTATGCTTTAGGTGGAAATCAAACTTTGTTCAAAAATTAAACTTTACATGAAATTTTTTGCGC